>JAYMSR010000252.1:0-16469 GCA_036897825.1 Plantago rigida
AATGGTTTCTCGGTGGGTCTGCCAACACCCTCTAAGGTGTCCATGTATCCATCATGAATGACCAAGTCATTCGTAGTTGTGAGAGCTACTACATTCTCCAAGAATATGATGCAGATCACATGCCAATCTATAACATGTGTAATTGATATCACAAATCTCAATGACTCTCGATTGGGGCTATTTTAAGATTTACGTTTTTATAATTCAAATTCTTACACACTTGAAGACAACGTGTAGTCCATGGGAAAATCTTATTAAATTGTTCAAACAACCAAATAACCAATTCAATAAATGTAATGCCAAATAATTATAAATACATAAATTTATTTGATTGTGATCAAAGTACATATCGTACTTATATTTGGTTGTATCTAGTACATATATACTTTCATATACATACATCATATTTATAAAGCAAGCTACTAATGACGTCATGCAACTACAAAAAAAAAAAACATAAAATGTGAAACAGTTCATTGGAATGGAACCAACTCTGAAGGCAGCAAACTCGGCTGCTGTAAGGGTTTTAGGTTCATCGATTGGAACCTCTATCCCATCAATCTCCTCCTCGTGATCTGGGCTGGGAATAGGAGAAGCAGACGTAGTAGCATTTTTGTTCTCCATGTTAGTCTTCAAACACAATACAACGAATTAACAGGCGAGAATGCTATATATCCTGCAACTTCTTTCTGATGTGTGTTTGAGAGTGTGTTGAGTGTATGGGGTTTGCGCTCGATTGATAGGGGTCAGATGTGTGAAGGGTGAGATTAAGGACAAAACTTCATAGCCTAGCCCATGCTGCTTTTATCACCCACTGTTTTGTCACTCTCTACTTGCCAACAGTCTTGAGTTATTTCCCCAAGATGTTTTCCGTTCGGCTGCCTTAGCCTTTTTCTCCTCTACTCTGTCAGATCGGAGAAGGCAGATTAGTTGGCCATCCTGCCGGATGTCTATATAAAAATGAATCAGGAACTTATGAAATTGATAGTTTCAAAAGCTTATACAAATTGTTCTACGAAGATATATTATGTCATCTTGATCACTGAAATGAATTCTTTACAGTAGTTGTTGATCTTGTTATGAATACTGTTTGATTCTGTGATTTTTATAGATCTCGCTTATTGTTCATTCTGCAGCGTAAATAAACTATATATGTTCCATTATCTGGAATTAGGCATGCATATTGATTTTAGTTAAGAAAGGAAATAAATGATCTTACCCACATGAAGAACGTTGCTGCGTCCTAAAAACAGGCTGGTATAGATCGACCAGAGCTGCATTCAGACCACCATGGTGAGTCTGCTTGATTGATTTGAGTTCTCTTGAGTAAGGTCTTGGTTTTGAATTTTGTAAAATAGAAGGCGTTGATAGATCCATCATTTTGAGCCTCACCACAGAGGTAAATTTGTCGCATGAGGTGAATACCGATGGCAAATGAATTATAAAAGGTCAAACAGAGTGCGAGACATATACCTATTCTGGTGATCGACTTCTCTAATTGCACACCAGAAACATCTTTTGTAAACATGTTCACATCTGTAACTCTGATGTAATAAATTCTACCCTTACGATCTTTCTACTTCCTCATTGGTAGTGACAGTTTATATGAAAAGATAATCATCAGATTGTGCATGTTCCGTGTCTCAGAGAAAACATTACAAAATTCTAAAATCAAACGCAGGAAAAAACTTCAATGTACCACTTCTGAAGATTTACAAAATCATTACGCTGTATTAATACTTGACCGGAAGACATCTCTCTAATACACATCCTGTTTCAGAAAGAATAGTCCTTCAAGTCAGCTCTAGAGTCACCAACTTCTAGATCAGCCATGCATTCTTCAGCAGTAAGAGGTGGGAGTTGACGTGTTTTCCGCCTCAGATTATGCTTGTGCCACTCGCTCTTAAAATGCTCTCTGTATGCTTTTGCATCACCAACTAGAACATTGCATGTGCTGCATTTTTGCTGCTTCAAATCTCCTTGAGAACTTTCAGCTTTTGATGAAATGACCTGTTTCTGCAACTTCTCGCTCAGCTGAGGAATGGACACTGCAGATGGATCTCCTTTATGTGTGCTCGATGGCTCATCTTCAAAATCATCAAATTGATCCACACTTACATCCCCATCCACGTGCACACTGACTGCGAGAATATCCACTCTTCCTTGCAGGTTCCTCACTAGAACATCACAGTCACGGAAGAAACTTGGCTCCAAGTCACAAGTCTAACAATCAGGATAAAGAATTTGTGTTCAGATAAGATGAAAGGCACTGGCAAAAATAGGACCTACCATATATCAGGAATAATCGTGTACAAATGAAGAAATACAAACTCAAAGATAGATCATAAAAGAGCAGAAGCAATATAGTACTCAAAATGCCAGTATTCCGCTGTCTGAGATTTTGTTAAAGCAGTCTTTTATGTTGCCTCAGAAAAAGCATTCTTTACATACTTACAACTTAGTAGCAGATGCATCGATTATTTACATGTATTCGACTAGGTCAGTAGAGGATAAGCATAGGGGTCAAACCACCCGTCTCCTATTTAGATTATCCTGTAGTACGTTCACAAATCAAGCATAGGGGACAAATCACCCTTCTCCTATTTAGATTATCCTGACTTATGTTCACAAATCACGCATAGGGGACAAGCCACACTTCTATTCAGATCATCCTGTATTATGTTCACAAATCAAGCATAGGGGACAAACCATCCTTCTCCTATTTAGATTATCCTGAATTATGTTCGCAAATCAAGCATAGGGGACAAACCATCCTTCTCCTATTTAGATTATCCTATAATATGTTCGCAAATCAAGCATAGGGGACAAACCATCCTTCTATTTAGATTATCCTATAATATGTTCGCAAATCAAGCATAGGGGACAAACCACCCTTCTCCTATTTAGATTATCCTGTAGTATGTTTGCAAATCAAGCATAGGGGACATACTGCCCTTCTCCTATTTAGATTATCCTGTAATATGTTTGCAAATCAAGCATATGGGGACAAACCACCCTTCTCTTATTTAGATTATCTTGTACTATGTTCACAAGTCAAGCATAGGGGACAAGCCACCCTTCTCCTATTAAGATTATTGTGTACTATGCTCACAAAACAAGCATAGGGGACAAACAACACTTCTCCTATTCATATTATCATGTACTACGTTCAGGAATCTAGTGGCTTAGTTGAAAAGGGAAAATATCACAAGCTTCAAAGTAACAAAGGCTCATACATAGTGCAGTTTATTTAATAAAAACCTACATATGGACATGGTAGTTCCAGCAATTTTCTCAATTTGAGAGAAGATTTTGTGAGCTTCTCATAGGGCTGTCACAACAAAAAATTGAAAACATGAAAATATCTTACTTACCACCGATAGCTGACTACCAGATCCCTCTCTTGAGATTAAGATAGAATTCCATTCCTTCAGCTTTTCCAAGAGAGATGTCATGTGCGGTTCAGACAAGGTTAATCGCAGTCTCATAGGGAACCTTTTGATTGGGTAGTGTTTTTGAAGTTCACGAATGACTTCCAATGCCTGTACAAACATTGAAAAGTATTAGTCACATAGCTGTGGCATAACACTATTGGACACCACAAAAATAAGTTCACATGAACATTGATCGCCAAAGGTAATCCTGTTCCAGAATTTGAAGTCAACAATATTCTTTTTTCTCTGGGGAAAGGGGTGTGTATGGCTGTACGAAGGAACCTATATACGAGGAGCCAAGACCAATAGAGGTAGGCACTTCATCAAAAAATATCTCGAGTACTAATCACACATGTCGAAAACTAGTAATAATCAGAGAAATGGATCAGCTATAACGTGCACCTGCTTCTTTGAGCTACTATTTGGATCCACAGCAAAATGTATGTCATGCATTAGCCTCTCAATCATGCTTATGGTATAAGGCCTCTGAGTTTCAGGATTAAAAGTCTTCTGCATAACTATGGTTGCGATATCCCTGAATTGACTGGAAAATTGGGACTCTCTCTCCTTCCCTGCAACTTGTAGCTCTCCTTTCTCCAAAATCTGCCAAATGGTAACAAGTCGATCAAAATTGCTAAATATCTGGAATAGCTAGAATCCCATGCAATTATGAGTACTGAGTAGCATGAAATTGAAAATGTATAGCTAGTCATCAGCATCCAGTTCAAGCCTCCAGAAAGAATCCAAACATAGAGAGGACCGCTCACAGGATTATGAACAATATGTAGTTTAACTAAAATAAGCAATCATGTTTGTGTGCCATAAGCTTACTCTGGCTATAAACCACATCTAATCTAACTATCTAAGTGATAATGCACGATCACTTGTGCATTTGTGAAGTAGTCAAGAGAAGAAACCGTGCATTGTCCAGCCCTTCCAACAGAACTCAGACATCGTATTCAATGCACTCAACTTTACCTGTGCGACTGTCTGAGTGAATCGACATGAGGGAAAGCACAAATAGATGATCTTGAAAGTCAGAAAATGGGTCAGCAGAAGGTTCTCATAGACCAGAGGAAAGGGCTCCTTCATGAACTCCTAGTTTAAAGATATCTCAGTTATCATATTCTACGACAGCATAAATCATTGATGTATTCCACACAGAACCGAAGTCTTCTAATTCTCACAATTTAACTATTTACAGTGTCATGAAGTGGTCCCCTAGCCAAGTTCAGCCACTCCATGGCATAATTATGAATTGCGACTTGCGACTAAAGTTTCTGACAAATACCAGTGGCTAATGAATGTACACAATGCTCAATTAGGCAAAATATACCATCACTTACAACAGTTCTTAGTAACTTCACCAACCATATCCCCCTCACCCCCCACTCCCACCCCCGAAACAAAACAGAAAAGAAGGAGGAGGAGGAGGAGGAGGAGGAGACAGAGAAACTAAAAGAGAAGGGAGAATTACACAAACCTCCAAACAAATTTGAGTCTGATCGTCAGTCCCAAAGGCAGCCACCAAATCCTTGGACTTGGCAAGAACTCCTTTGGAAACATTGGAATAAACAGTATGCGACTGCAACACTTCATCCATATCTTTCTCTCTGAAATAAAATCACTAGTTCATTCAAAACAATGAAACACGAATTACAGCTTAAATAGACTTGTCGCTCTAAATTATCAGCTCACACCACACAATACTCAGCTCACAACACATAATAATCAGCTCACAACACATAATAATCAGCTGACAACACGAAATGATCAGCTCACAACACTTAATACTAAGCTCACACCACAAAATAATCAGCTCACAACACGAAATGATCAGCTGACAACACAGAATGATCAGCTCACAGCACTTGATACTCAGCTCACAACACATAATACTCAGCTCACAACACATGATTATACTCAGCTCGAAATTCAAATTACAGCTCCAAATAAACTCACAACACAGAATGATCATCTCGCAATTCGAATTACAGCTCCAATTAAGCTCGTAACAAACACAAAAAAAAAAACCAGCTCGCGAGCAATCCTTAAGCTAAGAAAATAATGAATTAGGTTACTACAATCACTATAATTACAACAATTTAGTTAGTATGTGATAGATAGAGCAATGGAGACGTACACGTGAGAGCGCCATGAGAGGACTGTGTTTTTGTAGCAAGCGATCTCGAAGCGGTTGCCGTGTTTCTTGAGACGAACGACGGCGATGTTCGTTAACCTCTTCTGCCCTATCGGCTGCACTAGCGTCCTCGACATCTCTACGGCGGCGATTCACGGTGGTGGAAAAATCGAAATTGATTGCAGTTTCTAGAGAATTCCAAGCAAATGAAATATTGAAATGGGCTCTATCACTTTGGGTAGTTGGGTTTGTAGGTCTTTTGATGCTGGGCTAATGTACAAGCTTAAGGATGGGCTAGACCGATTCGGCTATGCCGTTTGTGACAACCCGACCCCTGTAGCCAGTTGGTTGGCTCTATTAAATATGTTTTAGATGTAGATCTCTCACAAATGGCTTTATTTTTCATATAAAGGTGGTAGTGTCTTGTGCATACTTGAAAGGTGTGGTAAGAGTTATATTAGTGAGATATGCAAGATTTCTTGATAATGAGAGAGGATTGGATTTTAAGGTTTGAGAGCAAAATGAGCAATCTAAGGAGTTTGAACAAATTTTGTCAACTAAGCTTGTTGTATCACTTGTGGCAAGGGTAATTAGCAATGAGAAGATGAAGACAGACGGAAAGAAATTCCTCATGGAATATGAGAAGAGTCTAACGAGAAAATTGTAAAAATATTTCGAATTTAAATAAGATGTGTTAGGTAAAAATATGTGATTTTGAAGATCATATTAGATAGATTCAAATTAAATTGTTGTCATTAAAAGTTGAAGGGGAATCCATTAGTGAGATCTAAAGGTTAATTTAACAAATCAATCGCAAACGTAAAACATTTAAACTCTAAAATACTTATTTGATTGTTACAAAATTCAAAAGCAGATGACGGGGACGTGAAATCTAAGCATGTGAAACCTTAATTACCATAAATCTAGGTCATGATGATCTTACATCTCATTACTAATATGTCAATTGATCTCTTGAAATCAATTTTGACCACAAAACTTTAAATTATATTATAATGACAAAGCATTTTATTACCTTTCATAATATTATTTCATTAATTGTATATGATATAAATTACGAACAACTTTTGTATGATACCGTTTCTTAAATATATCAGATCAATATCACATTTTAGTCTTTACTCTATAGTTACAAATATCACGGGTTACTATAAAAAAACTCTTATAGCTCCCCGTGATATTTGTAATTAAAGAATAAAGAAGGTGAGTTATTTTTTTCACTAAAAAATAATTGTAATTTTTACATAAATAATTATAATTTTTACAAACATTTGCAAAAAACCGTATTCCATACCACTAACATAGGTTAGAACTTGGAATAACTGGAGAGTGGAGGGTAAAGAAAAAGAACCTCTGTGTAGAAACTCTAGCTTCTTCAGGTTTTATTGATTGAAGCTCAGCGATTTTAGCAAATTAGGGCTCTGTGACACCATGAGTTCTCCGGACGATGAAATCGAATCCTGCAATGGAGAAAAATCCGATTCCAATTGCCGGACCAAAGCATTCTTCGATGTTTACGGCCCACAGGTAAATTACTCATCTTTTGCGCCATAAATTTTGAGCTAAATTTTGTTCTTAACGACTGTGTTAGCTCAACTTTGCACTCTCTTTGTTACTCTCTACATGCCCCTTCCTGCTGAAACTCACCTCATGGTGATTGTTCCAAATCGTTTAGTATTAGTTTCTTGGTAGCCTAAAAAATTGAAAATTAGTAGAAAGAATCAACATTGGTTCCTCTAAAGCTGATAAATGCATAAAAAGATGTTCTTTAGCTGTTAAAGGTTTCTTTTTACTGCGTTGTTTATAGCATTCTGTGGCTGAGTGGCTTTTGAGCCGTGAGACAGTGATACAAATTTTTCTAGTACGTGACTATTTCAGCCACTCAGTGTGTAGCTACTGCTCTACTTAAGCTGTTTGTAAATTCTCGTTGCGGTTAAGTGGGATGAAACTTGAATTGTAATCATGAAGTGTGCTGCAGGCAAGAGCAGATATTGAGTTTAAGGAAGCGGAGGCAAACTCAACCTTGAATATGGAAGTAAGATTTTTCTAAAATGGGGTTTCCTCTTACCTGGTCATGTGAAAATGGCCTCACTGATTTGTTTGTGGTGTAGGATGTGCAAGGGCTTGCAACCTGGGTGCTTGCCGACGGGTTCATGCCATCATGGGTTTTTATCAAGGTAAATGGCTTACCTGTATTATTTTATATCTGCTAGCTCTCTTTGAGAATTGTGCCATGTTACTTGCATCTGCACATGCTTCCAGTTGATGTTGATATTTTCTAACGATGAGAAGCAAGTACATTAACATAAGATTCAGTTCTTTGGATTTTAGACTTTAGAAGCAGTTCTGTGTTTAAGAGTTTCAATGGTATAAAAAGCCTAATTATTCCAGTTTTTCAAGTGGTACAAGAAGGCCAATTTTCGCAAACATGTTGATAATTGATATTGGAGTGTAGAGAATGAAATGCTCTGAGGTACTGTAAAGAAAAATGAAATATTTTGAAATAGGAGCAAACTCTTTCATTCAATTTAAGAATGTAAAATCTTCTTGGTGCCATAATTTTATTTTTTTTGGGTTAGAGCTTGGAAACCCCAATTCATCACAGTAACTTAACAATGTAACATTACATGCCTGATGGGAATCAATACCAGGGTTCCCTTTTACAAAGAGTAGTGAATCACAGTAAGTCTGAGTCACACTACATGGCTGGTGGGATCGATCCCAGAATGTGACTGCCCTCTAGAAAGAGTAGGCCAAGGAGATCAGCAGTTGGATCCAGACAGAGCTGTGAAGAAATTTTAAAACTTTTAGTAGCACTTTACTTATAAAACAGCTTGTCATTCGATGTTTGATTGATACTTACGTAACAATACCATGCAGATAGTTTTTATTTTTAATACCATCCAGATAGTTAGCTGACTCTACCTTGCATATATAGTTGGCAGACTGGCAGTATCCTTGGATTTGAACCACTTAATAACACATTGGAGAAGAAGTAATTATGACATACTTCCTTCTGTTTTATTTCCTTTTCTGCTTCTCATGGTTTCTTCTTGCTAGACACTTTCTCTAATTTGGCATCAATAAGGCTATATTTTGTAGCCATATATTGTACATGCGATGCATAGTCCACCCAATCCTTACTGATTATCAGTCTATTAGATAGTCTTGTTGTTAATGGTTATTTTTAACTTGTTTGCGTAACCGTCGTTCGTCTTTCACTGATTGTTTTGCTCATGAATCATCATGCAGAACAAACCCCTTATTCCAAAAGTCTTCATGATGTATGTCCCTGGTCTTGATGCAGCCTTGTATCTGTCCCAATCTAAATTACTAAAAAGTTTTAAAGAATACTGTGGGATTCCCAGGGCAGTCTTAGCACTCAGGTTGGTAATGTTAACTAATGAAATGCAAACTGTAGATGCGCTCGTTACTCTTTATAGATATAGCAATTACAAGTTCTTGGTTTGTTTTCTGCTAGCTGCGTATCAGATGCAATGCAAACTATAGATGCGCTCCTTACTTGCAAACTCAAAAGAAAAAGGGATGAAGTGGACCTCATTCAAAACAAAGCTGCTCGGGTTTCTTCTGAAGGTTCTTCTCTCGCCCAGAAACCTGATAATCGGGAAACTTCATCTTGACTTTGAAGTTTGAAGTGGAAACGTGGATATTATATGTCTATACTCTATAGTATATAGATGCACCGTCGAATATGTATGAGCATGAATGTACTTTTTAGGTGTAGTAACAACCTTAAATGATAATGTTATCATATGCGATGTGTGCTTTCTTTTTGGGCCAGTAATAACCTTAAATAGACATCCTTGCTTTTAAGATAAACTGCTGATAGTACATACCTCATACACTGGAATTTGTGCGTGTACTAACACACTTGTGCTGCTTTTTAACATCCTTTATTTGCCCAAATTCTTGCCTCTCGGTATATATGATGGATGTGATCTTAACTCATGTTTCTCCTGCATACAAACTTTTTGCAGGAACTAATGATTCTGGCTCGGATAATGCAATTGCAATTGATTTGAAAAATTTACCATTCCCAGTTACTTATTATACACTCACGGCCAAGGACTTGGAAGATAATGGATACTGTCACAATAATCCAGGTACTGTTATAACCTGTAAGAAGTTTTTTCACAATCTTTCTTGTCATTCTGCTGGTGGTTTCTTATGAACATTTGGCACCCTGCAGAATTTCTTTCAACACTTCCTGCTCCTTCGGGAACTCCCATACATGAAATTTTGGCTCTTGACTGTGAGATGGTAATGTTTTATGATATACTTATTAGTTACTTTGACTGCAGTGTACTCTGAAACAGCCCCATTACAATATCAAGTGAAGTTGGAATTCTTGTCGTGCAATGTCAAATAATTTTTGCGTGAAAAAGGAGTCTGTAAATGCCAAGTGACTGTTACGTCCGGAAAATAATTTGTCTGCTCTATCTTGTGCGTGTATCATATGCAAACCTGATCAATAATGAAGAGCTTGCATTGACAAGAAAACCATTTTGGTCTTTGATGTTCTGTAACTTGTGATTTGCTCGTATGGATTAATTAATTTACCTAGTCTTTGGCATTTTATTTTTGTCCTGAGGGATCTAAGTAATTGTCATTGACAACAAAGCTTCAGGAAATAAATTTGAGTTATATCCTCTCACTTCAAGTTTGTACTTTATTAATATGTGGGTACTAATTTAACTTCTCCTTTTGGCATTATGTTTGTCAGTGCATTACATGTGAGGGTTTTGAGCTTACTAGAGTTACCATGGTGGACATTACTGGCAAGGTTAATCCTTCTCAATGAATGCTCTTTTGCTTGAAATTAGCTGCTGGCCAGGGCTTAATCAGATATTTGCTTTGCAGGTTTTGTTAGATAAACTTGTTAAACCAGCAAATCCCATCACTGATTATAACACAAGGTAATTACATTCTTGAACTTGTAGCTAAAGTCATCTTAGAAAATGCTTCTTGATGTATGAACCCAGCTGGCTTTATATTTTGCTTTATCTTGAGGCTTGGAGACCTACTAGAATCTTCTGCTCATAGATTCATGGGCTGTCAAAGTATGGAGTGCAATTTTCACGGTTTTTTAATGTCACAGATACAGTGGAATTACACATGAGATGTTGGATGGCGTAACTACAACCCTGAAAGATATTCAGGTTCAGTTAGTGCCTTGGCAATTTTCCATCTTTCCTTTTCCAGTAAAATTGTAAAATCTTGATTTGTCTTCTTTCCGATTTGTTTTACTTATGTGCATACTTTCTTTTTTAATTAATGTTTTGCTTCTATGTTCAGGACGATTTTCTGCAACTGGTTTACAAAGAGACCATCCTTGTTGGACATTCATTAGAAAATGATCTGTTAGCATTGAAGATCCGACATGATTTGGTGGTAGATACAGCTATCTTGTATAGGTTTCCACATGGCCGGTCTTATAAAACAGCTTTACGCATCTTAACAAGGAAATTTCTTTCCAGAGTAATTCAGGATTCAGGAAATGGGCATGACAGTGTTGAAGATGCAAGAGCCACCATGGAGCTTGCGTTGCTAAAATTTAAAAACGGTACATGAATCAGATTCAATTTTGACTTGGTATAAATTGGTTTTAATGAATATAAAACTACATCTTTTCAATTATCCTGATGAGTCTGTTCCAAGAATTTAGAAGGTGGTTTGGCTCTAGTTTGATGAATATTTAACAAAGAATTACAACTCTCATTCTTCCTTTACGATATGTATGACAATTTCTAACATGTAACACGGCATGCTTATCTTTTCTGGAACAGGACCTGGTTTTGGCTTGCCTTCATCGAAACTGATTCGCAAGAAGCTGCTGACAGTATTGAGTGAGTCTGGCAAAACAGCTTCTTTAATTGATAACATCTCCGTGGTGAAGCGGTATGCCTCTGAGTCATCTAATTCCATCCCTGTATTCTCTGATGATGAAGCTCTCTCTAAAGCCAGAAAAGAGGTAGTCTACCCTTTTTTACGTTGATTTATCGATTCATGATTTACTAGCCCTTTTCTATATTTATAGCTGGCATTTTACGTATCTTTTATCTGTAAATTGAAAAAAACTGCCAGAAGGGAACTCTGCCCCAAATTTTCTCACACCTGAAAAAGTACAAAGGGATTATCTGCACTTTCGAAAATATATCAAGCTTAATTACCTACTATACAAATGACAAGGCATAAAATGCCAGTTCTCTGGTTCATCTTGTGAGATAAGGTGTAATATAAGTGAAGATTGCTCTAGTATATAATTATTTGCTGAGTTATTCTCAGGTGAAAAACGACAAGGTGCATTTTATTTGGACCCAGTTCATAGAACTGTTCTCTTATTTAAAGAAACAAGCAGATGATGATGAGAACCTAAATAGGAAGATGGCCGAGATGGTATCTTTGCTTACATGCAGCAAGTCCAGTAGTAAAAAAAGCATTAGATATGCTATTACCTCAGAACTGAAGGATATTCTTAGTCGAATAGACAGCAGAGTCAAAAGCCTATATTCCTGCCTGCCTCCTAATGCTATGCTCGTTATCTGTACGGGTCATGGGGACACTGCCATTGTACAAAAGTAAGTTATTTATATGTTCAAATCATGGATGTATATACTAGGGCACCTTCTTATCCCTAGATTTTACGAGCTTGTTGCTGATTTCTCTTTTTTTATCTGAAGATTGCGGAAAAATCTTTCGGAGCAAACGGAGATGGCTTTAGGCCGAGATAAGATAGTAAAAGTGCTGGAAGAGCTGCAAGCTCAAGCTGAAGTAGGCTTGTGTTTTGTAGGCATTAAACACTGATCTGACTTATTCTCTCTGCAATAAACTATACTAAGAACATTATTCCCCCTAATTATGTATATCTAACAGGCTAGTAGAGAGCCTGGTTGATTTAGGTAGGTCACTGTAATCTGAACATGAGATCTGTAAATTTTGGTTTTATAAGCAATAGAGCATTTTGAGTTGATCCTGTTGAAGTACATAATTTTACTGAGGCATGTACATCCCTAAATAAGTACACATCAGATGTTGATGTTTGAAAAAAAAATTATGTGCATATTGCTTTTATCAAATGGGAAACATAGTGCGGGACGGAGGTCCTGCAGGAACGGAATAAAGGTAGTACTACAAAGCATAGTATGAACTATGAAGCATGACATGCATACTTTCTCCAAACTTGACAAATACCACAAGTATAGTTTTACTCAAAGTAGTACATTAACTGAGTCAATCCTGCTTACAAACTTCTTAGTTCTTGCATAATATCTGAATGGAAGTTACAAATACAACAAAATTTGATATACATCAGAGAACTGTTATGTGAGGATCAGATGCAAGAAAGAGGCCATTACACAAATAGTTTACATCTCAAATAATATCAAATCAACCTAAGCCATTAGAAGTTTCATCCCTCTTAATTCTCTCAAGCTACTTCCAAGCCGAACTCATTATCAAGATTTTATCTTCCCATCCAAAACGAAGAGCACCAGACTCTTCTATCACTATGTACCTGTCTGAATACATCTTTATAAGTTTCTTGATTTCATCGGACACATTCCGGCTAATGGGGCATGGCTTAAAACCAGCCATACTCATCCTAGCTCTCCATTTCCCAGCCACCTCATAACGTTCTATCCTCTCAGTTCCCTCACACGCAACAACATTTATGATATCACGAGCCAGACATTGTTTCTCTACATTCACTCGGTCCTGGCTGTTCTTGGCAAGTACCGCATCGAGAGATTCAAAAACTGCGTAGTAGTAATTGTAGGCTTCACTAAATCTGGTCAGGAAGGGAGTAGTATTTGTGTTCACATCTTGTTCGACAAGAGTAACGAGCTTCGGTTTCAAGTCCTTGATCGTTCGGAGAAGACGGTCCCGCAAGTTCACAGTTGATACGCTCTCATCAGGTAAGTGGTGGAGTTGGAACGCGAAGTTCACCACAAGAGCTTCGCCGGGCCTACAGTTGAGCATTGCAGGAGAAACCAAGGCGGTTTCAGCAGCCACAGCCCGGAACTCGAACGAGATTCCAAGGTCTATGGCATGTTGCTCCAGTCGTTTTCCAATAACTATTAAACCTCCCACGGCCCGGTTGACCGATTCAGGGTCATCTACTCCAGTTAACCTGAGATGGGGCCGTGGACCTGGAGATTTAGCGAGTGTTTGCAGAAGAGTATAATATTGACTTCCTTGGTTGATATCGAAGTCTATGATATGAACTGTAGCTTCATTTTCAAATGATTCTAAAATCGCCCCATTTGCCGTCATGAAGCCGAATCTGAAGCATGGACATACTTCAAAGAGGACTTGCATTGCAGAAAGCCGATCAGATGAGGGGGCATCTTTGCATTTTAGTGCTTTGTAAAGACCTCTTCCAGATGTGGCTACTCGAGCAGCCAGTGCTTCGACCATATAAGCCGCAATCCTTTCAGAAGGTTCACCTTGGATGGAGACACGATGTCGGAGTGTGTCTATTATGTTGGCTGCTGCCTCATAATTCCCATTTTGAATGTAAGCAGCACATTGGAAAAGCAAGCGCTTTGGAGTTTCAGATGTGGACAATGATGTATCCATAGTGCTACTTATGGTACTTAGAACTGAATTCGAAGATGAAGATACCTTCGGTGAGTCACCACCCAGGTCCATAGAGTGGTCGTGATTATTGCTTCTGTCACCATCGAAAGTATTATCATCAAGAAGCACATTTTCAAGTTCTTGAAACTTCAACCTCAGCTTATTTTCATCATAGTCTGCTGGTCCTGGACTTTGGTAGTCCAAGTATTCTGGTTCATCATTCAACGCCCGAGCTACTTCTCCTGATGGCGAGTTGAGTAAGTACCTTCTGTCGTAGCTGTCCGTATCACACAATTCATTGGTGTAGACCATATCAAGACTGTCTTCCGAATTGAACATGGATGATGATAATCCAGAATTGTCATCACCGTTCTTAAGAGACAACAGATCACAGCTCCCGAACTGCCCTGTAGATCTGACCAAGGACATCTTCATTTCAAATCCCTACTCGTCTCCTTGTATAAGATAATAAATAAACACTCTGATAAGATGCTAAATTCGTAAGTCCTCCAATTCCTGTAATAGAAAAGAACCAGACATTCTATGATTAAGATGTAGACAAATATGCAAAGGGCGAAAAAAGATAAGCTGCTTCATTCGTTATTGAAGCGAAGAATGATCAACAGAGCAGACGGGAAGTGATGAAATGCTATGCTACACTTCAGCTCAAAGATCAACACAACCTTTCATGTAACAAATTAGATTCTTCAACAAGCATAAAAGACCATAATCAGTTAATCACAACATCTACAGGGTGAAACAGCCAAAAGCTCATAACTAATGCCTGTTCATAACACATGGACAATTTTTTCGCAAAACCAAAATCATGTCCTCCAGCAGTCTAGCACACCAAGTTCTTATCTTCCTCAACTATCCTTAATTATTTGATAAAACCCATTCAAACTATTGACATAGACCAATTCATAGACATCAAAACATGAGCAAGCAAATGAATGATCATTACAAAAGGCCATTTCATCCACACATGAAAATCTTGAACCTCTAAACAATAACAAAATAGTTCCTAATCCTATGAAAACAATCAGATTAAATCCAGTTTCATAACCTTGTTTCAACCAAGAACATTCATACTACATAGTTTAATTCAAGAACAGCACTATACAAACATAAATAGTTAAATACAGAGAAAAGGGGATATATAAATTTTTACCTGTGGAACACGACCAGAAGAGAATGAAAGCAAGAGGAGCTGAAAAGATCAGAGCAATAGAAGTATGTGAGAGCAAGTAAGAAAGCTGAAGAAATATTTATATACTAAATCTGGAAATGGACTTGAGGAGACGGCAATAAGCATGGCTTCGTGACCAACTACTACTAGTAAATAAAAGCAGCCCAGTAGTACAAGAATTCACTATTTGTTTAATGGAATGGATTGGGCAACAAAGAATAAAATATTAGCAGTGTAACAGCAAGTTGGTTTGGGGGATAAGCAACAAAGGGGCAGTAACAAGACGAATTAAAAGTACATAAAAAAGTAGAAAGATTGAAACTTTGAGAACAAGATTCGATCTTTTGTCAAGAATGAAGACCAGAGAAGAACCCTAATTAGTAATTTAGGAAAAAGTATGATTTGACTTGTAAGACTAGCAGAAAAGTGAGGGGGAAAAAATCAAATCTTTCTGGAAAGAAATGAAGGAAAGTGAACGACAACTTACCACCACAGTTGATTAATCTGTACTGTTTTCTTTGGACAGAAGCTTCTTCTAGCTTCTGTGTTGGTGTTTGTTAGCAGCTACTGTTAAGCTGAGCAAAAGCAGAAAATGGAAGAAGAAGAAGAAGAGGGAAAGTGGTCAACAAAATGCAATCTCAATGTGTTCCCTCATATAATCGCCGACCGTTCCAAATTCAATTATCATCGATAATATATATAGTAATCTATACTACTATCTAATTTAAATTTTCATCATTCGAATGAAATATATATGTAACAATATATCCTAATTAATTCAATTATGCCAACGAAATTCAATTGAACTTCTATGAAAACATAAATACATAAATTTACATGCCGCGATTGCCCTAATAATTTGCTTGTAAATTCTACCGTCACAATGTAGACAAAATTGATATGTTGAGTTATACTATATTCTCTTTGTCTGAACTTAACTGAACTGATATGAATTGAACTGTACTGAAAGTAACTGAATTGAATTGTAGTACAAAAATGAACTAACCATAACTGAATCGAAATAAAATGAAATTAATTAGTTTTCAGATAAAAATATACACTTCCAAGCATGAGGAAACAACATTCAAAT
>JAYMSR010000253.1:0-16453 GCA_036897825.1 Plantago rigida
TGTATTTTGGAGTGTTTATGCCTGAATTCCAGGAATTGAATAACTTTAGGGCACGGTGAACTGGAATTGGGGAAACTTTAGGATGTTGGATAGCTTGAAATGATTCTTATTACTCTTGACACTGAGTAATAGAATAAGGAAAATTGAGGATGTAGAATGAATATTGGATAGCAGGATTTGCTTCTCATTACTCATCGCATTTGAGTAATAGAATAGGCATTTGGTTGGTGAAGTCTAACTAGGGAATATTTAGGATGTGAAATGAATCTTTGATAGCTAGAATTGCTTCTCATTACACTTCACTTCGAGTAATAGAATAAATATTGGGTGGTGAAGTGGAAATTGGGAAAGTTTAGAATGCTAAATGAATCTTGATGGTATGAAGTAGGACTTGCCTCTCATTTGGCTGTAAGTGGCTTAGTACTAAGAACTTAGATAATGGGAAGAGAGCAGAATTATTTTTACTTTTTAGAATTTGATATTCATGTTTCTTCTTTCTTGTCAATTAATGAGATGGTATGTTCATCGCTGTGCTATTTATATAGTATATTGTTTATGCTATGGAAGTTTGTTACTGAATGTTTCTGTTACCTATTTGAAGCAAGGAAACAGGAATGTAACTATTTTTGTTGTTTGCAGTTGCTGCGCGAGATTGACCATGAGAACGTGGTTACACTTGCAAACGTGCATATCAATCATGCTGATATGTCACTGTACCTTGCTTTTGACTATGCAGAGCACGACCTTTATGTGAGTAAATTCCTTAATGTTGGCCTGTAGAAGTTAAGATATTGTGTGATTCCTTGGTCTACATTGAGATACTAATAAATTATATCGTGTCATTTATAGTAAATGACGCCACAGCATCCCTGGAAAAAAATTATTACATTTTTCTGTTTTTCAAATTTTGAGTGTTGCATATATTGATTGTTCTTCTGAATTTTCTCAGGAGATCATCAGACATCATAGGGACAAGGTCAACCAGTCAATCAACCATTACACCGTTAAGTCATTGCTGTGGCAACTTCTGAATGGCCTGAATTATCTTCACAGGTTGTGCATGCTCATTAGTTTGTTGCTTTATACATATACTTTCACAGATAACAATGAATTCAACTCTAGAGGAAACTAAACTTTTCAAATTGATTTTTGAGATTGGAGTATAACAATTTTCTGTTTGTTCTAAAATTCTTGAAATGTTCAATATTGATGTTACATGCTTAAGGCCTTGATAAATGATAGGAATCTTGCACCTCTGTTGCTTTAGTGGAAACCACATAGGCCTTTCAGTTCACTGTCTATCATCCTTAGCAGGACTTGTGTACATATGGTTATTAATTTTTTATTTTGACAATTTGCATACATTTAGTGATTGGCATTCGAAGCATGTTGATGTGAAAATAAGTTGCATTGTGGTTTTACGATTTGATATCTTATTGGACTTTTGGAATTTTCTGCAGTAATTGGATTATACATCGAGATCTGAAGCCATCAAATATTTTGGTATACTTCTGACACTTTATCTCGCACACGATTCACATTTTATTTACCTTTGTTAGATTTATAGGGCACAACTCTAGGGAGGTGCTATTGTTGTTGTTTTTGTTGGTAACTCTAATGCCTTTCATTTTTTTGAACTTCCATGGACCAGGTGATGGGAGAGGGAGAAGAACAGGGAATAGTCAAAATTGCTGATTTCGGCCTTGCCCGAATTTACCTTGCTCCATTGAAGCCACTCTCTGAAAATGGGGCAAGTCATTCTTTCAAGCCTGTTAGAATATATTCTAGAAACATTGTGTCATTCTGGTAGTGTCAGGCGTATGCACATAAATAGCTTGCTACCCAAAAAAAAAGGATATGTGTCCTGCACAAACATTTTCATGATATAATTGCAGAATAATACCCTTGCTGGTTATGTGGCAACTGATTTGTGATTTGTTTGAATCAAGGGTCTTATAATATCACGACTAACAGGCTGTCATTATGGAATTTTGAGCTTGAAGTCCATTCTTTAAATTATTTCTTTCTTTTTTTCTTTTTTTCATTCAGGTATATCCTCTGAACTTAGAGTTCTTGTCATGTAGTTGAACTCTCACTGTGTTAAAAATGATCATACAACTACTGTAGTCTTGTCCATGGGAGGATGTTATTTCTAATCTTCATATTTGTTGGGAAATCTCTAATATATGAATCCAATAACCAAAGAACAGTGAGGGGAGGAGAGGAGTGTATGTGTATAGAAGTCTCAGCAGCTGTAGATCTTTCTGATTGAATCTTGTTTGTGGAGGATATGTTGTACATTATTATTATAGAGCGGATTGGTCTAAGTGAGCGTAGATGTAGCTTCACTTGGGCCACTTACTAATGACCAGTTCTATAGTTCTATGGATGATGTGAGCATTAATTTTGTCAATGAATGTAGTAGAAATAACGAATGACATTTTATGGTGATGATTTACTCTTGAAATTTCAAGGTGGTGGACAGTAAATTATAAGGTTTCTTCTTTACTTCTGAGAGAATTCTGATTGTTTTTGTCCAACTGTTTCCCTGATTTGGTAAAGCTACTTGCCAAATCACCCTGTAATCTGTCATGTAGTATTTTATCTATACCCTGCCTGAAATTTTCTGACTTTGATGCCATTCCTCTCAGCTCTCTGCATGTGTATTTTTGCTTTTTAAATATTCATTTTTTCCTGTTTCAAATTTGTAAACTGCAGGTTGTGGTGACTATCTGGTATCGTGCACCTGAATTGCTCCTTGGATCAAAGCATTATACAAGTGCCGTTGGTACGACCTATTGGCACCTTACCTTTGGGTTTCTGTTGGGTTAAACTTAAAAATTCATCTCATGTTAACGACATTTAATAGTTTTCAAACTTTATGAAAAAATAACAATTTTCAATTGGATTCTAAACTTCTTTTACATTCATGGTACTTTGATTTATGTTAAAGACATGTGGGCTGTGGGCTGCATATTCGCGGAACTTCTGACTCTAAAGCCACTATTTCAAGGACAAGAAGTGAAAGGGACACCTAACCCGTTCCAGGTAAGAATTTTCTTCTTTCTGCTACTATTGTAGATGAAATGCCTTCTGTCTCTTGGTATATTATCAAATTTTAGACATTTATATTAAGGTCTTAAACGTACCAAATAAATCCCATTATTCAATTGGCATTCTATCTAAGGACTGTTTTGTTACTTAGATACTCCCTCCGTCTGCCTAATCTTTACCCGTATTCCTTTTATGGTCGTCCGGCTATTAAATACCTATACAAAAAATAGCAAAAAGTAACCCCCTAACAACTATTCTCTGAATTTTATTATCTCTCTCATACTTTTTCCATTCCTTATAATTTCTCTCTCCTACTTTAATACCCACTAAACAACTTTATCATTATTTAATCATATTCCTTAAAAAAAAACCACAAAAGAAGTGTCCCAAGCTTTGGCGGACAGAGGGAGTATTATATAGGCTTGCGTATTTATCATTTCTTTGTGCTATGCTGTGTTAGGGTGTTTCTTTGGGCTTTGAGTATCCCATGTTAATTGTGTTTAACTGTATTTCATGATAAATGATATTTAAATTACTTATTTTTTAAAAACCACTAGTATATGATGCTCACAGCAGCATCCCAGGTACCGTGTGCTTATTAAAACATAAATATTGCTAAAAGTTTGCTCTTCTGCTCTACCTTGTGGATAACAAAAACTTCCTGGAGATAGTTATTTACTGAAACTGCATTATAAAATATGCATAAGTGAGTGGTGAAAAGCTACACTCAATAACTAAGATAGTTACACATTAATTTGTAAGAAGAAACACTTATTTACAAGAATGCAATTAGGGGAATGCGTCAAACACTTGGGGTGGGTGTGGTATTGTTCCTCCTAAAATTATAGGTGTATGAATTATGGAAATGCTCCAACACTTGGTGGGTGGTGTTTTGGTTATTTCTAATGTGTAAGGGGTGTCTAACAGCCAGACCATCTAATACAAGTTCTTTGCTGTTTTTAAGTACTTAAAATATACATACTTTTGCGAGTGACTGTCTCTCGGAGAAACCAATTCAACATCACATATTTAAGTACAAACATCATATGCTTGACTTCAAAATCTTGTGTATAATTAACATGCATTATACTTGCATTCCCTGCATTTCTAAACATGTAATATTTGTTACTAAATATGCGATGTTTGTACCAATATGTGATTTGGTCTCTCCGAGAGACGGTCTCTCGCAAAAGCTGCTCCTTAAAAATTGGAAACTATATTTAAAAAAAAACAAAAGTTTGTTGTATTCAGTTCTTATATGTAATGATAATTTAAGCTATTTTTCATGTAAAAATGTCAAAGAAATTAGTTGTAGTGGTGTTAAAATTAAATCAATTTGGCGTAACAAGTTAACCTTCAAGGGAGTTCCGTTTAGATAGTTTTAATATGTATATTAAGAATCCAAAATCTCAAAGTCTCCTGAGAGACGGTCTCTAGATAATTTATCTAGAGACGACTTATGTTATCAACAAAATCATCTCTGCTATTAATCAAAACGTCTATGTTAATTGAATGGGTTCTTTTCTAATATGGAAAAACAACAATGCTGAGGAGATAGACGTTTTGATTAATAACATCGAATATTTTATTGATAACCGAGGTCCGTCTCTAGATAAGTTATCTAGAGACCGGCTCTCAGGAGACTTACTCATTCAAAATAATGTTGCCAAGTAAAATATACTGAAAACTTTTATTGTAACTGTACACTACTATTTATTGGGAGAGGGGGTGGGGACCTTACTGTGTTACCATGAATTTGCGCCAAAATGTTATGCACAATGGAACAGTTCTACCAAATATGTTAAACATCATTCAAACATATTATGCAATCTGGCTGAAGTGCTGGAATATTGCATGTTTTCTAGTTTACTTATGTTTCTTTCGATTATGCAGCTCGATCAACTGGACAGAATATTTAAGGTTTTAGGTGAGAATGGCTCCTTTGATGATTTTCTTGCATTTATATTATGGAAGCAATAGGTAATTTTTTATTTAAAATGTTCTGGATTAGGCCATCCCACTCCGGAGAAGTGGCCAATGCTTGTACATCTTCCACATTGGCATGCTGATACACAGCAAATTCAGAAGCACAAATAGTATGACTATTCCTTTTCATATTCTGAGTTTCAGTTTTCTGTTACAGTGTGAGATTGATTATTGCCAGTTATTTTCAAACAATTTTAGTTTGTACACTGATTAGTTTAGGTTTTACTTTTCTATCATTCAAAATTTTCTTGTATTCTTGCAGTGACAATGTTGGACTGTACAATACAGTTCATCTCTCGCCCAAAACCCCAGCATATGACCTCCTGTCAAAGATGCTTGAGTACGTGGATATTACTACTTTACATTGTAGAAGTGACAATGTGTGCTTTTTTGTAGTAATCCCTTTGGCTAACTTCATTTGCAGGTATGATCCGAGAAAGAGAATAACAGCTGCACAGGCTCTTGATCATGAGTATGTTAACGTCTTTGCTCCTCAATCCTTTTCATTGCAGATGTTCATCTTACATGCATGATTTTAGTATTTGTTCGATAATTAGTTATCCTATATGAATGCTTGCTTAAGATAGGTGTAGGCCTGTCAATTTTATCCACACATCAAGATCTAATCCTAATCTTCTTCTGAAACTCTAGTCTAGTTCAATCTGATCTCAATTACAATCCACATTCATCCAAATTTAATGGATAATGTACAAAATAGATCTGATTTAGTTTAATCTTATATATATATAAATTTTTTTTGCCTTCTATCATAATTGATCCATCTATCATCTTGGAAAATTCATTACTGAACGAAACCCTTCACGCCTCCTAGACACCCCCAACCAATTTGAGGAATAATTAACAAAACGAAATACGCCAGAAGTTCATTGAGAAACAGACCTCCAATCGAAGGTGATCAATGCTGTTTCGAAAGTCACAGTGAATATTTTTGGTGTATAAATAGTAAATACACAGATAGAGACCAATCTGGAGAATGGCAATAGTGTATAAATATGAGAAGATCGATTCAAAAGGAGACTGGTTTTTATATTGCTACCACCGCCAAAATTGAGTCCCATTCAGAAAAATGAACTGCCCGACAGGCTGTTTGTTTTTGTTCTTTCCTTCTCTGGTCTTTTTCTCTCTTCTTTTTTGATTGATTTCAAGTAGGTACTTTCTACCCTTTCTCTAGTATGACTCATCAGTCATCTATATCTATATCACTATATGTGTAGTGGTTTGAGGGGTTTAGGATTGGAAAATGACTACATTTATGAATTTGCTGTATATAGGCCAGAAACTGGATTCGATGTAATTTGTTGTTAAGGTATTTAGAAAACACATATTTACAGCATTTTATTTTTTCCTGGGAAAAAAAGATTGATCTAGTTCAATCTGGATTGGATCCAAACTAAGTCCAAATTAAATCTGCAAATTAGATCCGTAGTAGATGTAGGTTTCTTAGATGTCTATTGTTTAGTAATCATACTGAAATTAAGAAACAAACATACACTTGTGCAAAGGTAGGTGTAGGTGCCATGGAAGAGTGAGATCCAAGAAAACAGTGTACCGTGGCTGGTAAAGTATGTATGTTAATGCTCTACTATTCAAGGAGTGTAAATGTGTAATCAAGATTCACGCATTTCCCTCAGATATGGCAATGAGGTGGCTGGAAGGCTTGGCTAAGACAAGACGTTAAGTAACTTGATTAGGATACACTGACTGACAGAGTAGTAGAGTGGGCTGACTGATAATATGGTTCATCAGCCTATTGTAATGTATTGGGGCATATGCTTAGTTGTTGATTATGAATGGAGAACTAATCAAGCCATTGCTTTAGAGGTGCGGTTGTGGATTTAGAATTTTAAAATTGGTGAAAGAGTCTTGCCTTATGCTTAAAGGTCATCAAATCACCTTGATGGATATGCGATGACAAAGATGCCACTTGACCCATTTTTAAGTTTCACAGTTGCTGCTTCTCTAATTTGGTAGTGATACACGTCCTGGAAGTATCATGAATCTGTTTTGTGATCCCTTAAGCTTTCTGCCTCTTTTTCCTTATTTTGTGTTGTGAAATTTACAGGTACTTCCGCATGGAGCCTTTGCCAGGACGCAAGTAAGTTTCACACTGCTTATCTGGATGTAGCATTTGTGTCAAATGCCATGTCTAAATAGTACACAGACACTCAGTAATACTAATTGATAATTAAATTATGTTTGTGTTTCAGTGCGCTAGTACCCCCACAGGTAGGAGAGAAAGTTGTGAATTACCCAACTCGACCAGTGGATACAGGCACTGATATTGAAGGAACAATCAGTCTTCAGCCCTCTCAACCGGTAAGTTCGCTTAATTTTGAGGCTGTTGGTTCATTCCCGATCGCTTCATGATGCTTATCTAGAATAGGACTCAATAATGGGATCTAGTGAAAGAGTCTCACTATGTGGTCATGATGTAAACTACAATCTCTTTCGGAGAGTACATTGTCCTATCAGCACTCTGTCTATTGGTTGCGTGAGCTGACTAACATACTTTCTGAAATGCCTTTTCTTCCAATGTGGATCTCATCTGAATTCTGAAATATTATGCAAACATAAATGCATTGGGAGAAACAAAATCAAGTTTCTATATTAGTAATTTGTTTCCTCATGATTAGATGGTGCAATCTAATAATTGTTCGGTACTTATAATGATTCACATTTCACACTCGACTTACTAAAGCTGAGTTTGTTTGCGCCATATTTGGGATGTTCTTAATTTTGTGGATCACAATGCTATACTGTCAAAAGGGTTTTGCAGAATGAGAAGGCTTGGACTGTGTAGAATTTGAAACCTTCTCAAACATGAAAAAGAAAAGAGCAAACCTGATATTTTCATTTATTTCGCACCTGCCTTGATCTGACGCGATTTCATGCATCTATTGACATATTTTGCATATATTCAAAACCAGTGTTATCAATCCAGGATCACGGCATCTAGTGGCCCGCCAAAAAATCCGGGATAGTGGGATGGCCGGGGTACTGAAGTAATATACATATGTTGTAACTTACAGAATGAATATATAAGTACATGCTAAGTTAAAATAAGCTTACGAAACCAAATTACTAATAAGAAGACGTAGAATTCTTCATAGAGAGTCGTAAAGATGAACAAAGTCAAGAAATTTGATGGTAAAATTGGTCATTTACCCCCAAAAATACTGTCCCGGCGCTATCCACTGGAATCCCGGTCAAGAACACCGGGATTGTCCGGGATGCTATGCAACCTGGATCGAGGTATATCTATTCCGGACAGGTCTGAAAACCCTCCAGGATCCCACCGTGATTGACAAAACTGTTCAAAAACATAATCCGTCATTAGGGAATATAAATCCACATCTCCTTTCTAGGAGACCTTGCTTTTGGGGAACCAAATATTTTGTGAGTGTTGTAAGGAATCCAACTGTTGCAATTCTGACATGATCGGGGAAATCCATCTTCTAGTAACGGTAGTAACGAACTTCTACATTCTCTAAGCGGTTTAATACTCACCAGAATCGGTGAGTTAGAGAAAGTAGTAGTTAGGAGGCATTATGGTTTGTTTTATTCTCGTAGTGCAGGACTCTTTTTTTTCCGAGGAGGGCGTGTATATAGTTTAGAAGAAAGCTAACTCCGTGCTTTCTTGGTTATGGATGTAAATAAGTTGGAATTAAATCATGCTGGGAATGGAAAAGCTGGCAAGCTAGAATTTGGAAATGGATTATGCTTTTAATACCTCCAAATGAAGCTTGAAGGTTAATGAAACATTATGTCATGTCTTACTTTGTTCTCTTTCCTTTCTGACTCTTCTTTAACACAGTAAAAGAAGATAGAAATTATATGGGTTAGTAATGAGATACACTCGACACATTATGCATGTTGCCGAGTTTATTTCAAATTTACTTTTACTTAGTTCTCCATAAATTGTACTCGAGATAAATCGTAAAATAAATAAGTTGCTTGATTAATCCCAAAAGGAGTTGGATTAGTAGGGGGCGAGTGATTTGGCTCGCATAAGTCTGGCCACGAGAGTTCACAGTTTATACCATGACCTTTTGGGAGAGAAAGTGGAATTAAAAGAAAAACAAACTAAATGCTTCTTTTTTATTTGAAGTATATGGGAGAGAGACCACACATTACGTGAAGTTCTATACCATTGTCCAGTGCCTGAATCTAATTAGTTAAATTCATTATACACTCCCTCTCGTTAGAAATTTAGAATGACCAGTGTGCTTGTGGAAATAGTATCGATCGTATTATGTGAGTGGAGTACGTTTGTTGTATTATATATTTAAATATAGAATTAAGAACGAATGAATGAAGTAGTGAAAAAGTGGGGTATCGTTGTAAGTATGTGGGTAATGGGTGGGGCCCATGGCTATAAACAATTATAAAGACTGACCAAATTAGGAATATGGCTAGTTTAATGGAACTTCAAAAATGGCAACAGGTGGCTACACTAACGGGACAGAGGGAATACATTACTGTAGCAATGTTTTTGTAAACTGTAACATGCTAGTGTAATGGGTATGTTTCAAATACACACGTATATGCATAGTCATGTAGGTGAAAAAGATTGTGACAATTATTGGTCATACATGTCTTAGTAAATGGATGTACGGGTATAGTTATAACTCAATGAAACTCACGTAGTGCTTTATCATGAATTACTGCATGGCAACAATCATGAATGTGATGTAGCATGATGATATGTAACATGATACTAAGAAACTTTGGATAAGGAGAATACATCAAGGATCGATTGGAAAGAAATGGTTGCCTGCTGATGATGAAACATTTCTCATTCATACCATTTGACGTTTGTTAGTAACTAACTTAAAGGGCCTTTAATATACACAGCACAACATAGTTCAGCCATCTCACTATGTGCATTAGTTTTTTAATTTGCACGTCCGTCTGCATTGCTTTAGTTTTTTTAAAGGCGTAACTGATTACATTTCACATTCATACCATTTGACGTTTGTTAGTAACTTAAAGGGCCTTTAATAACACATCACAACATAGTGCAGCCATCTCACTATGCGCATTGGTTTTTTCAATTTGCATGTCCGTCTGCATTGTTTGAGGTTTTTTTGTTAGGCGTAGCTGATAGGCTCGATATTGGGAAGTCGGTGGTGTTGCACGTAGAATTTCTCGGAATTTCACTTCATTCAGTTAAGTTCCAGTTGTGTAGTTGGTCCTTCGTGACTAAAGTTAAGGTTCTTTAGTTTTAAAGCAAGAAAAACAGAACTCGTTCTCCAGAAACTTTGGTTAAAGGAGAAAAAATAGAATGTTTTCTCCAGAAACTTCAGTGCAGCTGATTTAGAGTATTTTCCAGCTTTGGTAACTTCGGAATTATATCAATGCGGCAGTATTAAATTTTAACTTTGATATTCGAGTCTGTTTTTTGCTTTGAGAAAATTTTGTGATTTTCACATTAATTTACGAATTGGTGGTTGATAATAGATAAAGTTTAAAACCACGTATAAAGTTTCTATAAATTAAATGTTTCAGGTTTCTACCTCCTTTCAACATTAATTGTATTATCTTATGCAACAAGGAAAGTTTAGCTGCTAAAATATAAATAATGTTATTATGTGCATCTCAGATTTTCAAGCGTTGTATATGTATTCTTGTGTATTTTTATCAAACACAAATGCAAGAGTGCCGAGACCTAGTGATGAAATGCAAAAGAGTATTTTTAATATTTGGATATCAATTATATAGGGTATCTTATATTCTGGTTTAGTTAGAATTTATATTACTTGACCACTTATATTTAGTGGGATTCTTGTTTAATTACGTCTCCTTATTTAGGTTTTACTTCTGAGCCTATAAATATTGGCTAATAGGGTTTTGGAGACGTTTTGACATTAATATTGAGAATCTTACGCATAAGTTATCTTGAGTTTTCCTTCCAATCCTCATTTGTTCTCTATCTCCTAGTTATTAGAGGTCCAAGTCCTAGTTGAATATTGTCCATATAGTGTTCGTACAGTTAGATATGTCATCTTCGTTAGGATCAAAGCATATATTTTGAGCGAGCTGGTTGGTTTCGAATCTAGTAAACCTCGAAGGACCAATGAAAATTAACTGTCAAGTCACTGAATTCGTTTGCAAATGATGCCAAAACCACGTGTATAATTCAATAAAATTACATTTTCTGCGACCATCTCTCTCTCTTTCTAATGCATTGTCATTTTGTGCAGCAGATATCAGCTGGAAATTCTGGTGGCATGCAAGGTCCTCATGTAATGCAAACTAGATCAGTCCCTAGGCCAATGCCCATGGTTGGGATGCAACGAGTGCAACCTCCTGGAATCCCCACATATAATCTTGCTTCTCAGGCTGGAATGGGTGGTGCAGTTAATCCTGGTGGTATGCCGATGCAGCGTGGTGTTTCTGCCCAGGCTCATCAACAGCAGCAGGTTTGTTTAGCCAACTTAGAAGTATGCAGAATGATAATGTTTATTCCTTTCTTTTGGTGAATTTTGTCTTTTCTCCTCCAACAGATGAGAAGAAAGGACCCTGGAATGGGGATGAGTGGATACCCTCCACAACAGAAATCAAGACGCTTTTGAGGTAATATTAGTCCATCTTTAGTCCTTTACTACTATTAGAGAATAATATTTTTGCCATATGTTATAAGTGAAGTTCCAATTATGCAAAAGATGGTCCAAGATTTGTGAGAACTTATAACCAAGAATTGCATTACAGCAACTATATGAAAGATAATTTTACTTATTGTGAACCTCGCTCTTTTTCATGATATAATGGAAGATATTTTACTTATTCTGAAGTGAGTCCGTCTTGCAAGAGTCCATAGTTATGGAGAGTCAAAAAAGTCCTACATGAAATAAATAAACACATAAAAATTGCTGATTCTATCTTCAAATCATTGATGTTATTATGTATGCACAACTTAATAGTTAGTATGTTGATGTTCTTAAAAAAATGATTTATGTTTGACTTAAGATAAATATTCAAAATCATTGATGTTATATATACACAACTTATTATCTGTATGTTGAGTTTTTACAAAAAGAATGACTGATCTTTGGTATAAAGTAGTCGGTCTTATCGTCAAATCTATATATAATATCCAATAAGTATTGTATTCGTGATTGTCAATGTTTCACGAAAAAAAGCTGATGTTTTACTAAAAATGGATGAGGTTCTATAAAAATTAAAAAATAGTTGATGGTTAATGAAATGTGGATGATTATTGACATTACGAAAAATAGCTGAGGTTTTACTTCAAATGGTTGAGCTTCTACCAAAAGTAGTTTTATGAAATGTAAATCATAATTGACATTTTGCGAAAATTTACAATCAGGTCCCTGAAATATATTAAATTCTCCATTTTCCCCCAAAACTTGAATTCACCGTAGCAATTTGAAAATTTAGGTTTGCATAAATCAATCAACACAGAAGCATTATTTATATCCCTTACTCACATATCCTTAACAGCATAAGGAGTCGATTAACACTCAGAACGAAGATAAAACAAAATTAATTAAAAAATAATAATAAAAATAAAATTTTAAAACTTATTTGAAACCTCCATGGATGGATCTGTGAGCTTTGTCCATGGTGGGCTTCATGCTAATCTCATATTAGTCAATTCCACCGTGCGAGAAACACAACTAAAAACTCGTCCATCTCTCCAAAGTCAATCTGCTCATCTCATTACCAAAAGACAACAAGACATCAACATGTATGTGCAAATGAAGAATAGGTCGGAGAATACGTGAGAAGCTAGCTGTACAACTTACGCTTGAAGTTTAAAACGAAAAGAAAAATTGTGCGACCGTGAGATTTGGTTTATGTGGATTGTGGGTGTTTTATATTGGACTTTTGGATTCTCTTAATGATGTGTGCTCTTATAAGTTTCGTATATTTCTTTTGGTTTTTGGAATAAGGAAACAAGGATATTAACATCAAAAAGGAAAAAGAAATTTTAAAAAAATAAGATGGTTAAATATTTTCTATTCTGTGTGTGCTAAATATTCAATCTAACCCATTATTTGAGGTGGATAACCTACTCATATCTATCCTGCGAGTTTTGTGTGCTTGGGGCTGAAATCCCTTTTCCTAAAGGAGAAATGACACTTAATGCACACTTTCGGTTTCCTAAATGCTGAAAAGAGGACATCTTTTCTATTTCTGTTGCGCTCAACTTTAGTTATTCAATCTAACCATTATTGAGATGGATAACGTACTGGCCCAAGTCCCTTTTCGTATGGGAGAAATTTCCAACTAGTCAGTGGTCTAAATCAAATTCTGATTTTAACACCATGTATGTTTTGGAAGTTATCCAGAAATTCTTTATGCAAAAGTTTTCAAAATAAATGGACATATGACATTCAAATTCCAGGATGGGGTCGCAATGTTTGTGCCATGTACTTGCATCTTCAATGTCAATATCTTGCTTTCTATATTTAGAACTTACATTTAATTGTTGGGTATTTAAATGATGCATTTATTGGGTTTTAGATGTCTGATCCTTTGATATTCTGTATGCAGAACCTAGTTGAAGTATGCAGAACAGGAGGAGGACATCCTCATTGGGTGGAGTTTGTACCAGAGAACTGAACTCATATATTGTCTGAACTCTGAAGCCCAGAGGACAAGTAGTGAAAACAAATGAACCTTCCAAGTACAATTGCCAGACTTATAATGTTTTGATAATTCATGAGCAGAACTAGTCGCCTGGCCATACACATCTCGCAAAACATTATAATTCTGAGCATGAGTGTGATCTTATTATTATTAGCATGTGTGTGTACTCATGTTTATGGCTCTGATTGGAAAGTCAAGGTGGGTGATATTTAAACTTGGAAAATATGTTGGGAAACTGGAGCTGGAAATGAATGGAAATTGAAACTTAAAATTATGTTTGCGGTCTAGAAATATTCCAGTCATCGGTTGGTTTCTTTTCGAGTATCATATTTGTTAGTACTACTCGTAGAGATAGGCGCACCGCGCACATGTGCAAAGTGTAGCAGTTGCAGATTGCACTATCATTCTGGAGAGGGAGTATCGGTTTAATATTACTAGTTGTGAGAGAAGAAATTACAATTTATACACTGATCTTGTAAGTTAGCTGATAGTAAATTCATTGTGAAACATGACAACCTAAATTTGGAATGGTTAGAATTTGGTGAATTGCTTATCTTGTTGAAATGTGTTGGGAAGGAAAGAAGTCACACAGATGAAGTGGATGGTGATAGTATTAACACAAAGATTTGTCCGTAGGTGCAAGTTGCAGTTATATATGCATGCACTAACATTCTCATTAATGAATGCTAAATATACAGAGCAATTTTTGGCAGCAAGTAATCCATTACATACAGCTTAGAATTAGCTGATTCTACTTGAATACTTGATAGATACATAGTGGACGATCCGATACTAAACAAATAGAAACTGACAACAGAAAACGAGATAAGTTAAGGTTGCACTTTTTTACACATGCTCCCTAGCACATACTGCCAACCTTGTTTCTTCGCCCCTAAGCACAGCCAACTGCTTCAAATTGCCAGAAGGTATCTTAATTCAATTGGTTTTCTCTTAGATTTTTTAGATTCTTTAAAAATGTTTCATTTCACAGGTATATGGAATGAGTACTAAATTGGGATAGATTCCAAGAATTCATAAACAAGAAAATGAAGCTACAAATGAGCTAATGTCGGCTCTCCGAAAAGTCATATGGTGACTTAAACACGAAAAGAGGTTGAATATCTGACATAAATAGCTAATTACTTTATATTTGAATTTGTCATTTGTGAGATGTTACGCTCACTTCTCACAGTTCATGCTATATTTAGGTATGAATAAGCCAAACCAGCATTTGGCTATGAAATAGAGGATGGTGTATTCACTCATAAAGGCTGAAATTTTGTATTCAGCAGACAATAGAGATTTTGAAATCATGATATCATCTTTTGGCATTTTTATATCCACGTTTCGAATTCAACTTCCCGCATTATATTTTAAAACGTTCCAATCTCAACTTCATCCCTTAAATGAAAAAACATCTCTTCTATTTTTGCACTCTCTTATAAGTACGTTATTCACTATATTTCATACTTCATTCAATTTATTTTGTACTTAATTACCATTTCTCTTACGCTATTCACCTTTCTTTTAAAATTTGTGTTTGGACCCGCGAAAATTTGAATCCGGGACGGAAGGAGTATAATTTACATTTTTTCGTTTTTTTAGACAATAAATAACTTATTAATACTAAATCTCCACATGCAAAGAGTGCAAATACAAAGAATACATACTTCATAACTAACAAGTGCCATACATATAATACGTACAAAGCATTTGCTCTTAATACCACAACCTTTACCTCAACCGGGATTTTTCTTTATTTCAACCTATTACGATCACAAATAGTACCACAAAACATTGCTCGCAAGTCGCAAGTGCCATGCATATATATATATGTACAAAGCATTTGCTATTAATATCATGCAAGCCTAAATGAATCTTATACCTATTGATGTAATAATAATTAGTTTACAGTTTAATCAGTATTTTTTATGAAATAATATTATTATTGGTTCCAACCCAGGACAACCATGTCATGTATTAATAAAATTAATCATTTTAAAACTTCATAAGTGAATTTGTAACATTCTAATCATTAATCAATCATCATTTGTCTATACTTGATACATTAGTTTCGGATACCAACATATTTTGATATTTCCACATGCTTTTGTCCTCATCTACTTCAATACTATGTGACACATGATATAGTAGAGTATTGTAGGAGTAGTATAGTATTTGTGATGCACCGATTTGGAGAGGCAACTAGCATCATCACAGAAGCAGAATTATTAATGAAGAACGGAATGCATGCACCAAACTGAATAAGTGATGATATTCAAATAACCAAACACCGCCTACACCTCATAAATATACACCAATAGAATCACACGACAAATTATTCTACCGAAATTACATAAACACCCTCAATTTATAGTACCATTTTACATATAATACCCAGACTCATTGAAGAACATACTGCATGTGTATATGTACAAGTACAACTGTTGTTAACATCATCTTAATTTCAACTCCACAATTATTAAATTTTCCAAAACATATGCATGATTACGTATAAATGTTAATAAAAAAGAAAACATGCCCCCTTTCATTTCACTTTGAAATTAACACTTTGAAATGGATAATCCAACGATAAAATTCTACTCAATGTATTAATAGTACAATATAGTCACAAACTTGTGTGGCCAAGGGCTTGGCCAGCATTTTTTATTTGGGGGCAAATTATGCTATAAATTATAAATGGTATGTTTTGGTATATACAAGTCGGGTCGGATTACATTTCTATATAAAACGGAACCGCTTAGTAAAATAAATA
>JAYMSR010000254.1:0-16426 GCA_036897825.1 Plantago rigida
ACCATGCGGTAGTTAGAAATTAGATTACATAGAGGCAGTTCAAAAGAGGGAGCAAAATTGAGATCGAGAACAAAATTCGTTCTTTTAGAAAATATATGAGAGGGAGAGCAATGAGTCGAATATTTAAAATAAACAAGTACATATTTATAATAAATAGTTATATTACCCAACTATACACCTTTTTTGCCCATTATTTAAAAATACATATTTTTGCCGTCCCATCAAAAAATGACATGCCGTTTGTTGAAGATATAAAACTCTGGTAAATTAATAATTATTCATCCTCCTCCTATACACATAAAGTTAATTTATCTTTAAACTTCTTAATCAAAGAGTTAGTCTATTTAAGTTCGTAGAGTAAGGCTTTATTATTTTCATCTAAAACTTATTAATTTCAGTTCGGATCAGTTTAAATTCATTTAGTTCAGTTCAGATGAATAAAATAGAGCATGATAAAAACCAAAATGCAATAAATTGAAAATTAGGCTCTGAGCGTGTGAGATCAATTTTTGGTAGGGGCTTGGACGGGGAGTTATGAAATGATTACAAATTACGAATAATGCCTTTTCTCCCCATGTGCACTCGAGCAGGGAGTTAAATTGCAATTTGGCCCCAGCCTAAGAATCGAATAAGAAAACCGGAAACCCCCCAAAATTAGCGTTGGTTGAGCTCCTTCCTGCTCCACTCAGCAGCTCACCCCCAAACACCAGTTCGTCGAGAATCTGGAGAATTTCTACTCTCGAAAATGGTACGTCGTTGTTTTTCTGCTCTTTCCTCTCAAAATTACTGAAATTCGTAGGTTTACATATGTTTTTTTTTGCGTTCGTGGATTACGTTTCAACGGTGTTTTAGGTCGAAAGTGCAACTGTAACTAATTCATATTCTACTGTTATTAGGATTTGTTTAGGAAAGCAATTCTGCATCCAGGACATCCGCAGGATTTCGCTCTGGAAACAGTGCAGCTAGCTATAAAACCTCAGGTAGGTCTTCTGTAAGTGTATGCTGTTTAGAAAATTTGAATTGACTGTTATAGTTATAGAATGAATCTAGCTCTCAGTTATGCTCGTAATGATGTAATTATCGATCATACTGTATGGCGTTATTAAGATGTTTGTATCTGGATTGTTTTAGTTGCCTCGTTTTGTTTATTTACAATCTGTTCTGTAATTGTCCTTGCAGAAGCAAACAAAACTAGTTCAAGATGAAAATCAGTTGTTGGAGAATATTTTGCGGACATTGCTCCAGGAGCTGGTGGTAATTAATTTTCCCAAGTTTTTCTGCTTCATTATTTTGTGTTTCTTACGTCTGTTTCGAAATACTGTGTATGGCAAGATGATGATACATAAATTGTGTATCAAATCTGCTAAACTTCTCACGATGTACATGTGCTATTCGCACATGTGACTTATGCCAGGTTTTTTTAGTCTTATAAGCAAGCTGTGCTTGACTTGTGATTCAGGCAGACCAACATGCTGCATGTTACATGCATCTTAGTCCTTAGACCTCTGTCGCTTTCTTATTTTCCAACTATGATCTGATACTTGTTTGCCATATTATGTTGAGGCAGTCGGCTGCAGTTACCGCAGGTGAGGAAATCATGCAATATGGTCAATCTATTGCCGATGAAGATAAAGGCCAGGGTCATATTCCCCGTCTTCTTGGTAAGTGCATAACAAACAAAGTTGTTTACATGTCTGTATCTGCACACCATTCTTCTGTTGCATTTCTTATTATTGTATTTTTTTGTTTTTGTTCATGGAATAGTCTGGTATGGTAATGGATTACAGAAACTCCTTTGTAGACACAGTTTGGCACTGACAAGGCTGTGAGTGACAGAAACTAAAGTTTTAATGTGTGCACTTGACATAACTGTACACTATCAAGGGAAACAGGTGAACAGCTGAGTGAAGTATGATGTAATGCCAAAAAAGCATGTTGGTTATTTGCCCCAAAAATTTATGAGGGAAAACCTAAATAAGAACCATTGGGTGAGCAAGAACTAAATGTCAGAAAAGCAGCCTGTTATTGGTATATGTCATATTCTTAACTTTGGAATGGCATGCAGCTCATTTTGCAACAATCAATTGGTCTCTGGCCGCATTTATAGTTGAAATCATGAACCGATCAAGCCATCAAGGGTCAAATATAGTTAATGCAATGTTCTACGGCGAGGATAAATGTAGGTTCTACTTCTGCTTTCCGAAAACCCTGACATACTGAAATGTGTGATTAGTGATTACAGAATACAAATGTGGCCTACCAATATGTTTCTAGTGGTGGCAGTTAGAATTGATATGACTGAGTTTGAATATTTATGAACGAGAGCATTGTTACTAATTCCAGTATAACTATGTTTTTTTTACTAGACACATTGAGATGTTGATTATTGTTTCCAACTCTGATACAGCTAGTGATAAGGAAAGTAGGGTCTTAATAAGTACAAAAAACTGAATCATCGTTCTTTTGTAGAAGTGCTGTACAAAAGAAATTAGTTTTATAATCTATCATGCAGAGAAGAGGAACATTGTACATGAGATGATCAGTGGCTGGAGTGACTTAACTTGGAAGTTTGTTGAACAACCTGGCTGATAGGTGGGCAATGATGCTTCCTGTTTTATATATAATGTGTCCTTGAGAAAGAAAAATCTGCTTTCAGATGAGCGGAGGCTTTTCGGTATCAGGTGGATAGAAACTTGTTTGTTCCATTCTGACCCTTGGGGTAGCCATGAATATGAAAGCAATACCTTAAAGCAAACTGCCAGCATCAGCGGGAAATAGATAAGAAAGAATTCAAAGGGATTTCCTTTGGGCGATGTTGAAGTTGAAAGGAAACTTCATTTGCTTCGTTGGTGTGCAGTCTGCTTTTCAATCAAGGAAGGTGTAATTGGGTTAAGTAGACTTATGTTGCTCAGAAAGTAAATATTTACTAAGTGGTTGTGGTGTTTCGGTGTGGAAGGAGAGAGAGCCTTTGGGCGAATCATAATCACTGAGAAGTATCGTGCCATGAATGTGCCGGACCTTACAGAGGAGTGAGCTTATGGATGTGCATTGGAAAAGGATGGGATGAGTTTACCAAAAGGTTCCACGCCGAAGTAGAAGATGGTTCTACCATTAATTTTCTGAAGTGATAGAATGTCGGGCACTTCAGTAAGGGGTTCCTGTCTTTGTTTCATACTGCTGCAGACCCTTCAAATTCAATCATGGAGGTCAATTCTGGAATTATTCATGGAATTTTAACGTTGTATTGGGTCCTCGAGATGGGAAATTGGAGCAATTTGACATGTTTCTAAAGTTCATCATATGAGGTGAAGTCAGAACAGGAAACTTTGACAGGGTTTGTTGAACTTTAACAAGTTACCATGGAATCCCCAGTCTATTCCTTCTATTTTACATTACTGGGCCTTTCAGAAAGTGACCTTTTTGGAAGCACACTTGGACAACTAATATTCCACCTAGGGCAGCTTTTTTGGTGTGGACCGTTGTTCAGTAAAGTGTTTTGACTACAGGCAAACTTAGGAGAGGCATGTATGTGATAGACTGGTGCATTATGTGCGAGAAGGATGGAGAATCAGTTGACCACTTATGTTTGAACTGTGATTTAGTTCATACACTGTAATGCTGATTTGCACTCCAAAAGCTACAATGGGTTTTGCCAAGAACAGTAGAGGGTGCTATTCGGGCATAGCGGAGGAAGCTCAGGGTTAGAGATTGTACAATTTTCTGGAATAAGATCCTCGGATGATTATTTGGTGTCTCTGGATAGAAAGAGAAAGAACCGGTTAGCAAATAGCTTTAGACGAGACTAGAGGAATAAATAGTTGATTTGAAGAAATGTATTGTTCCAAGTCTAAGATCTTGGAGTTGCTGTAGCAGACTGTTTTTGGTTTAATGCTATAGCTTTTGGCTCTCTTCTTCAGGACTTGTTGGCTTAGGATTGTAATTGGATTGATGATACACTCTCTTGTGTATTAAGCTTTCCTTTTTTAATAAATAAATACTGAGATTACCTATCAAATGAAGAAAAAGTGTTGGGGTCTGAACTATGACATCATGTAGAGAAGAACCCGTATGAAACTATTATGTGCTCGTTTTACTTTTCCGATACTATGAGAGGGGTGATCAATACTGATTGCCTCCAACTTAAGATTGTTACTTGGGTAAACGATTAAAGGGTTCTGTTTCTTTGAAGGAACAAAATAATTTTTAGTTGTAAAAGTTTAATTTGGTTGCGGGCACGGGTTAATACAAGTTGCATATAAAGCATAATCTGCTTCCTTTGGTAGTTTTTCTTTCACTTGCTGTGGACTTGGGATATTGCCAAACGGTATCACCTGTAAAACACAAACAATAATATATGCATGTACATGATTGTTTCAAGCTAAAAAGGTCTCTCTCCTAGTAGTTGTTCATCTGTGAAGTTCCATTACCGATTCATAATTTGAAAATTTTCTTGTATTGTTCATTTACAGACCATTGAACCGTGAATAAAGATTAAACAGTAGTAATTGGAATTATCTGTCCAATCACGGGCATTGAAAAGTTACCCTTGATTTATCTCACTGATGATGTCATTATTTTGCAGACATTGTTTTGTACCTATGCGAGAAGGAACATATCGAAGGTGGTATGATCTTTCAGCTTTTAGAAGATTTGACAGAGATGTCTACAATGAGAAATTGTAAAGATGTCTTTGGTTATATAGAGAGTAAACAAGACATTCTTGGAAAGGTAATTCATGTCATAATTCTGTAAATGCTATTATGTCTCTTGTTAGATGTACTTTAAGCATATATTTTTGTCTCTGTCCTCCCTTTTCTTCTTAAATGACTGTTTTAGGTTCTTTGTGTTCTACATAGCCAGAGCTTTTTGCAAGAGGGAAGCTTGTTATGCTCAGGACATGCAACCAACTTCTTCGTCGTTTATCAAAGGTTTGACAATCTCAAACTATTATTTGTTTTTTTCTTCTTCTTTTTTTCATGGCTAGTACGCTGACTCTTGCTACCTGTTTCTATAATTCCCCTTTCTGTCATAGCTAATCTTTGCAAATGTTTACCTAAGTTTAAAGTAGTAAACACTTTCACAAATTGCATTCGCTGTTATGATTTTTGCCATTCCTAGTGTTGTGCATGGAACTACATTTATCCGTAGATGCCTCGTGCAAATATATCCCAGACATATTTAACTGCAAACTCTGTAGTCACTCAACTGACAACTCCTATCAGATGCAATTTCCTTCATATGTTTTTATTATAATGTTATTTTTCATGCATTCAAACATCTACATGGGGATTCCTGATGAACAATCCTTGAATCTTTCCACACTACATCACTAGCATAATTTTCTGGAATGCAAGGCTTCAAAGTCTAGCTATTTATATTGAAAAATCTGTATAAGGATGTTATATTTTGCAGGCAAATGATGTAGTGTTCTGCGGACGAATTATAATGTTCCTTGCTCATTTCTTTCCATTATCAGAACGTTCTGGTAATTTCCTATTCATATAGAGCTATCCATCTCATGGTGACTTGTACCAGAACTTTACATGTCTTATTACCTTCTTACAGCTGTCAATATCAAAGGAGTTTTCAATACATCAAATGAGACAACATATGAGAAAGATGCACCCGATGGTATATCTCGTGGTCTCTTTATTGTCAATGTTATTGCATGTTATTTGGGTGCCTGTTCATTTATATTCGGTTAACTTGTTTGCTTTCAGGTAGTTCCATTGATTTCAATTTTTACAAAACCTTTTGGAGCTTACAGGTTTGAACGGTCCCTTCAAAATTTATTCCAACTTACAAGTATTTCTGTCTGTTTCATTGATCTGCCTAGTGATGCATATCTGATGTCGAAGTATAGTTTTTTTTTAAAAACAAACCAATGATGATAAGGTTTTTGAGAGATCATGTTTCAGTGTCTTCTCTTGTGATTTCATCTGTTCATATTGCTCGTGTCTTATGTTCAGGAAGTCTTCTCCAATCCTGTTTCGCTTACCCCTGCTCTTACAAAGTGGCATAAGTTCGCTTCCAGTTTGACTGTAAGTACTTTATACTGAATTTGTTATGGATTTCGTTAGTTAGGTACCAGTGTCATCATCTTTTTTGACTTTCATTCTTGTTGTTTAGGTTGTCTTGAATACTTTTGAGGCTCAGCCTTTAACTGATGAAGAGGGAAGTGCTAGTAACCTTGAGGATGAAGCATCGAGCTTCAGCATAAAGTATCTAACGAGCAGCAGGTTAATGGGTCTGGAGGTAAGTACTGCTGTTAAGAGGTTTTTAGTACAGCAACTAATATCGTGCATTTTGTACTGATTTTAATGTGTTTCTCCTTCATCAATTCTTGCAGTTAAAGGATCCAAGTTTTCGACGACATGTTCTGGTTCAGTGCCTTATTTTGTTTGATTATGTGAAGGTATCGCTTCCGCGTCTCCTTTGCTATGATGTTCAGTTGCTTTAGGAGTGTTCTAACTTCTAACAATATATTCTATGAAAGTCTTGCAAGAATAAGGCTCCTATATTTCTATGGCTTATCAGTTATCTGTTATCTATGTTGTTCTCCATGTCAAAGTTGGAGAGATTTGATAATTCAAGCATTATGTATACTGAGTATTCTATTTGTTTTCCAAAACTAATTATATAACCTATATATTTTCAAATCAAAATATGCGGTGGAAACTACCAAGCTGGAGTACGGTAGGGGCAGAGGGAATTTCTACATATTTTTGATTTAGGCTCCTATATTATTTGGTAATGATGTGGGAATCAGGAAAATTAAATGTGTACAATCGGTCTTGCTCATAGTAGATTTGCATTCTTATGTTGATAAATTGTTTGTACCAAGTTCTGTAGACTTGGAATATCAGAACTTAAATGCTTCCAGATCAAGTTTTAAAAAACTTTGTTGTAAACTTGGTGAATAGGATGTTGGTTGAAAGAATATTTTAGTCCTTATCCGATAACTCTTTAATTCTGTCTGTTGGCAAATTACACAATTTTGAAAAGTAGTTTTTAAGATTTTGGAAGTTGAATTTAAAAAAGTACACTTACATTTCATAATTACTGCATTCTAATTTTCATGATCGACTGTTATCTTATTAGGCCCCAGGTAAAAATGACAAAGACTTGCCATCGGAGACAATGGTTAGTTAAACTTTCCCGTTCCTCCCATTGCTGCTCTACCTGGTTGAATTCAAGATAGCTTAGTGTGAAACTGAAATAAAACAGCTTAATAATTTGTATCTGTACGTCATGAGATCCTGTCTGCCACTAAAATGAGTGGTAAAATTTGCACGCTTTCATGTCACTACTCAGTGTTTGGTGATTCTAAGTTTAGATGGTGACAGATACTAACAATCAACAAGGATTCACTTTATCTCAAGCAGCATGTTCATATTTATAAAGCATCTAAAGATATAGACATAATTATCAGTTATCCTTTTGAAAGTTAATAATACACAGGGAGGGTAGTACATCATTTTAGACAACCAAGAAACTAGAGTAATAATACAGACCATCAGGCAAAGGGTTACTTGCTTGACGATTGAAACAGCAAATTAATTACCCAAAGAAGTTCTTTACCATCATCAGGTCTATGCTAGAATCCTGGGAGCATCTATTGTTTCTTTCATTACTAGTGCACACAAGACCACCTGCGATAAGATTCCAAAGAGTCCAAAGAGTCCTTTTATCTTTATCTCCCCTCTCCATGCCCTGAGTATATCCACCACTTTACTTTTATTAAAATTACAAATCCCTCATGATCCAAGCCATTTTACAATCTTCAAAGTCCCAGTCTAAATATTTTGATTTACTTTTATTAAGTTATACTACCTGTTTATCATGCAAGTTCTAATCAATACACATCTACAGCATATTTTATGTGGTTTAATATTTTATCAACTTCAATTTTCTTCTAAACTTGTGATCGCAACGACTTTAGGATATTTGTTTTTCTACCTCGTGCATTTGTTGCATTGTTAGAGTTGTCACTTGTCATACTGTCATACTGTTTGTATCAGAATGCTTGGATAATGTAATACTGTCTACAGATCTAATTCAATTCCAGACATAGTCTTCTAAAACCAAGGTAGTTGGAGAAATTCTAACATCAACTTTTGGATGTAGAAGGAAGAGATAAAAACTCTTGAAGAACGGGTAAAGAAGCTTCTTGAGATGACACCTCCTAAAGGAAAGGATTTCCTTCGTAGCATTGAGCATATTTTGGAGCGTGAAAGGAATTGGGTAAGCAATTAATATTCTCTATTGTGTATTTGCAGGTGTGCCTTTTGTTATACATTCATATGAATATCTACAGGTACTCTTTATTTACCTGGACATCTTCCTATTTATCAGGTTTGGTGGAAGCGTGATGGCTGTCCTCCATTTGAAAAACAACCACAGGAAAAGAAACAAGCACAAGATGGAGCAAGAAAACGGTACCTTCTCTATTAGACAAATAACACTTGATACATTATGATTGGTCATGATCCTCATTGATATGAATTTAAACATCGAGCTACTTCTATAAAACTTGTATGCTGTATATTAGTTAAACAATTACCCCTTTTTAAGCTCATTAGACCAGCGATAAAATTTGACTATACATCAAGGGGTTAGAACATCATATGTTGTCGAGATGATCTGACTTGTTCAATTTATTGTTCCACGTGTTCAGCTATGATGTCTGGTTTATTGATTTTTTACGGGATATAGATAATCATGTTCCTGGCTAGTGATGTCCAAATGAACATAAAAAGTTACAAAGAATTACAGATGATAAGCAGTTACTCTAGCGTGCTGGCTATGACGGGTTTGTGATGTTGTCGACAATGTTTTCTGTACAAGACTTATGATTCCAGAAGGTGTTTCCACAAGCAGAAATTTTTTAAGTACTCTGGCTCTCAATTTCTTCATTGTTTGTGAGATTTATTGCCTAGTCCAATAATCAGCTTTTGAAACCTATTTATTTTCATACTTTATTTTCGTGATTCTGCAGTCGTCCTAGGTGGAGACTAGGGAATAAGGAACTTTCTCAATTATGGAAATGGGCAGATCAGAATCCGGTAATTTCTAGTTTTCTGTGTTCTTATAAAGTTTCATATGTAAAAGTTCTCTGGGGACTGGTTATAGAATTTAGTCTTTTTGGTATATTCCGTCTTTTTGTTTAGAGGATCTGTATGATGTCTCCTACTAGTAGGCTCCCTCTGCGGGCCCATAGCTCACTAATAAAATTTGGGTATGCAACTGTGAGCATGTTCTTCAACTTGATCTTCAGTTTGATGGCTACTTCTGTTTTCTCAGAATGCCTTGACAGACCCTCAGCGGGTTCGTACTCCTTCCATCATGGATTACTGGAAACCTATGGCTGAAGATGTAAGTTCATATAGCCCCTTTCCCTACTTGAGTTTATATTAGCCTACATTTGAGCTCGTCAGATGCATTATGCTTTCCTGTTTGCTTTCTGATTTACATGCCTGTAAAAGTGGTTAGTAGAACGTGGCTATTTACGGCTAACTCTTGCTTGTATCTAAAAACAGATGGATGAATCTGCAGGAATTGAAGCAGAATATCATCACAAGAATAATAAAGTAGGTCCAGCCTTTCCTTTTCTTTCCACTTCAGTCTTTTATATCTGATCTTCATCTAATCATCCGTATAATGAGTTGTCATCTTCGTTTTTTTTTTTAATATTGTCTAGTGTGGGTTTTTAAATATGGCGATAGTTCACCTTTTGTCAATACTCCGGAAATATTATAACCCCATATAGCTGCTGAGCAATTAATAGAAGGTAGAACCATGTTAAACATGTTTTAATGAACAAATACGATTCTTTAGTTTCCAGTATCTCTGTTCATACTATCACTGTCGTTTCTCCATGAGACTGAAAACAGCTTTGGAATGATCGAATTTAAAATTAGCACCTGTTAATAAAAAACGATGAAATAAGAATACTAGGGTATTCAGGCAGCTTCATTTTGTCCTCTAGCGACGCCAAGTGCCAAAGCATGACATTTGATATTTTCAGAATAATGAATATCAGTACAGCGATCAGGAGAGAAGAAAAGTTGAGAAATCTCAACAGTTTTATCTTTGTTTTGTTGATTGCCGCCTTATGTTTGTTTACTAATTTTGATATCAATAAATTCATTGAAGGCAACAAATCCTGATATACAGTCTGTGTGTCAGTTCTTCATGTGGTTTTAAGGATATGTTGAGTAATTTTGAGCTAGTTCTAGATCAGATGAAGCGTGGTGTATGGATTATGGCAGGCATGTTAGCTTTGATCTTTCAAGATGAATTGCACTGTTGATCAGGATACCATGAGATTTTCGGCTTTCATCCTTTAAAGGACTCAACCGTTTGAATGCCCTGACTGGTGAATCCGATGTGCTTTGTCTGAGTGTTGCTAATCCTGATGCAGGTCTATTGCTGGAAAGGTTTGAGGTTTTCAGCTAGGCAAGATTTGGAGAATTTTTCAAGGGTACGTGTTCTTCAACGAGGAGCTTAATGCATTTAAATTTTGTAGAGAATTGCTTTGTGAAAATTCTATACTATTTTGCAGTTCACGGAACATGGCATTGAGGGTGTTGTGCCTATGGAACTTTTATCACCTGAGGTGCGGGCAGAGTATCAAAAGAAACCGAATGATAGAGCCAAGCGTGCCAAGAAGGAAGATGCGAAAGGCCCTAGCCAGCAACTTGAGGAAACCCAGGTACCTTGAATACTTCAAGATTGTTTTTTCCCTTTTTATCCAGTTCATGAGCATTATAAGTATTGGAAGTTTGCAATTCAGTTGTTGGTCCAGCAAGTAATTTTTTCCTATCGGACCATAACCTCTTTATTGTTATGGTAGTATTCTCTCTTTGATATATCAATATATATGATGTCTCTGCAGAGCCAAACAAAAAATGTCTATTATGCTTACCTTAGAACATTTATAGCAGTTTCCCCATAAAATATTACCTAATCTTAACTCATTCCCTGAAATATTTTACTAATTTAATACTAGTTAACTAAAATCAGATTCCCTATTTCATAATCTGTTTATTAGGTAAATTTTAAATACAGTATATTTGTTAATGAGTAATGTACTAAAGACAATTAGGCCTGCATAAATCTTGGCATGTGTATAGAAAATCCTATTTTTTTGGTTGGCCATGGCCCATGGTAACTTTAGGGATTCTGATTTTTGTATATTTTTGCACATATTTGGACGTTTTTGGCAATATTTGTTTCTAAGCATAGAGGCTAGAGCCCTTTGTACTAAACTGCTACAAATACTCTTATTTCGGGTAGATGATGTCCAAAATTTTCCCCGTGAGGGTTAGCAGTTCTGTGTTTGGCTGTTTGGAGCACTCAAAGCTGTATTTATCAACTTAGTGCTGTTCTTGCTAGATTGCAACTGTTGCTAGCGAGACTGATATTGAAGGAAACAGAGTTGATCCTGAAGCGTCAGCTGGTCCAATGGATACTGATGCCGTGATAGGTTCAGGTAATGTTTCTCAGAGTGGAACACCTACTCCAGAGGAACATCAGAAGCAAAACTCGGACATGGATGCTGGTCTGGAAGCGGGACAAATTGAAGGAGATGCTGATGTGGAGCCAGGAATGATTGGAGACGTGGAGGGTGATTTGGATGTGGCTGCCTGACTGGATGGGAAACCAATAGTTGTACTTTGGTAATGTTCTGCCGGATTGTGGCCTAGAAATAGCTTCTTTCCAAACAGAGCATATGATAAGGCTGCATAATTGTACGTCAGCACTCGGAACCAAAGAAACATCTTTAATTATTTGATAGGTGGTGTAGTTTTCATCTTTTACGTGAGTTATAAAGTTCTAAGCGACATCAAATGTATGAAGTTTCATGAGACAAATGTGCTATTATACTAAAACTAGTGAAGGTTAGAATGAGGGAGTATTCTGCGAGAGGGTACAGAGGGAGAATTATTATAAATTTGGGGAAATAAGCAGTCGGATTGTTCATAGTATTATCTGAGTTTTGTCTTCTTTGAGTGCCAAGGTATTCTTATCCAATCATGAATTCCAAAACTATTCAGATTTGAGATTATTAGCATCTCCGGAGGGCTTCCCAGGAAATCAAATAAGAATGCCACCCAGTCACCGTTTTTAGCTCAGTCGTCTCATAAAGTTCTTCACCATCATAGATCTCAAACGCAACAGTACCTGGTAATTGTAATAAAATCTAATTAGTTCTGTAGCTTATTCAATTAGGCTTTCTTTTTAGCTATAAGCTAGTTTGATTCTAATAGAGGTGTTTAGTGTGTGTTTGATGCGCAAGTGATTTCACATTATTTGACCAAAATAAGGTAGTACGACTATAATAAATATGTTCGTGGAAAATATGAAGCAGTGTGATTGATTGTATTGTTAGTGGACAATATAAAACTATTATACGCTTTCTTGAAATGTTAAATAAATGAAATTTGACATGTCTAATGGCAAAATTGGACAATTGAGTCATAGTTTTTTGCAAAAATAAGGTGATTGCTCATCACCATTAACCATATCAACTCGTTTTGCCAATTAGTAAATTAGCTAACAACCTAGCTACTTTGCTAATATGGATATACAAACAAATTGATTTCAATAAACTACCTAAGGTAACTCATCAAATGATCCACCAACTAGACATTCACGTCACATGCTTATTATGGTCAAATAAACTTATCTAGCTTATAAGTAACCTCACGAGAGTCCCTATTTAATTTATTTTCGGAACAAGTTTATTACATGAATAACTTATAAGCTTAGCTGGTTTGATAAGCTACTTCACATAGCTTTTTGTTTAACAAGCGCAAGCTGCTTCATCTACTCAGAGAGATTCATCGCGACAAAGTAATATGTCACTTAAACATACCATGAACATCCTAGCCCATGCAACCCTACAAATTATACACAGCTGTTGTGAACCTGCCATTGCTAAAACAAGCTCCGTCAACTGACAAACATGTATTTTATCTCACAACTATGGTGATGATTATGCTCACATATACAGTATATGCAAAAATTCTTTTTAAGTCAGATCGTGCGTCGCATATAGTAAGAGAGGATGAACTGTAGAAGTTTGCACCTTTTCACACGGTGCATCTCAAGGCTGTCGATAGGTGGGTATATCCACCCCTGACTCTGCAGTCAGTTTCCTGTACACGTTTTGTAACCTTTGAGTCACAGGTCCCACCTTACCATCACCAATTGTGCGTCCATCAATTTTAATGACCTGATATGGTTGCACGAAAATGTGGAATATTAAAGAAATGGTGCAGGATATTGACTTCAGTGCGAAAATTAAAGGCCAAGAAAAGAGTGAACCCAATTTGCTGCAATAAGCATTTATTTCAACCCTGAGAAGTCAATAACTCATCAGGCATTCAGGTTCATAGCATACACAACTGTTGTATTCATTGAATATCTAAACTGCAACCTTTAAGCATCTTTGATGAATGTGCAGTTGGAAATGAGTGAAGCTATAAAGAAGTTTGGCCAAACCACTATAAACAATATACAGAAAAGGAATTTTCCAACCATGGAATTTGAAGTAATCGCCATCCACTAACAGAACAAGCTCAAAATAGATGGTTTCCATTTAGATCAGGAATATATAGAAGAGCTTGAAGTGTGGATATTGGATATAAAGCTCCTGCTACACCTCATTTTACTTCAGTTATATTTCTGCTTTCTTTTTCCCTTCCTATATATATGTGTGTGTGTGAAACAAAGCTTGTCTTTTCAATAAAGTGCATGATCCAAAACAGAGGAAAGGCTCAAATGAAGAATGCAAGACGATAAGAACTACTTATACATGATTAAAATGCAATGAGAATAGACTTACTGGACTAAGTTCTCCCATGGTTCCTGTTGTGAACACCTACAGCAAGAAGTCTTACATCATCAACCGTGCAAATAAATGAGGAGAGCAGTAGAGTTACTGTAATAACAAGGAAAGCCCGTACGGCTTTTACAAAATAACCCTAAAAGTTTGTTTTATATAACAAATGAGAGAGATCAGGAAAAATATTCATAACATAAAAAAGAAGTCACGTGTCACTCTATCCTAAAGCAAAATTCAGTTGGAAGAGACCATGCCATTCTCATCCTACTTTAAAGAGTATCTGGAAACCTATGTTACTGCCAGAAGATGAGTTGCGAAAGGAAACAAATTGTGAAGATGCTATGCAAGACTGTTGGATAAATAATGCTAAATGAAAGTTCTGCAACACTACTGCACACAAGGTACTAGACGGCTTCCATCAAGGTGAGAATAGACCACAAAAGAATAAGAATAAAAAATACCATACCTCATCGGCTGTATGGAACTCTGATAAGCTGATACGGCGCTCCTCTAAAACCATGTTTTCGTTGATAACAAGGTCCATTACCTGCAAAGCATATAAGATAGCATGAAAAATCAAATTGACAATTGAGAAACACACACATACACGTACATAGATGCTCTAGAGATATTATATTGTGAAATAAGACATATGCACCAGTCAGGACAAATCCAACAGCAGTTCAATGTTCAACAGTTAGAAATCACATAGAAGAAACGATGATGAAGAGAAACGGCTCCATGAAATAAGACTTGATTAATGCTTCTTAACACATTCTTAGAACAGTAACAGTGTTCATCTTACAGTTGCCCGTGTAATGCCAGGAAGACAATAATCAGCATGAGGTGTAGCAACACGGCCTTTCTTTACCATAAACTGCAGATCAGTAGATAACATCACTTGTTAATAAAGTATCTAAAATATAATTCGAAATACTAACATCTGATGGCTCTTAAAAGGTGCTAAATTCGATCTGACAGATCCAGGTAGATAAAATCACATAAAAATAAAAAAACTATCTGAGTGAAATGAATGACATGATTGCGGCTCAGATACAGAAGGAAAACTATCACATATCCTATATTCTATATCCCTTAGACAAACAAGAAATGCTACCAGCAATGCTGCAATGGTGATCTTATGATCACTAATACATTAGGTGGACCATGAATGCAAAAAATGGATGATTCCTTTAATAGCACAAAAGCATGCCTTATATACAGTCTACGCTAAATAACAACAGTATTATTTAGGAGGTTGTATGCACATAATCCCTATACGTAGTGACACTTATTCTATTAGAGGCAGAGAAGGAGGAAGTCCAGCACTCCAGTCTTACGGCCTTTGTGAAAGAGTAGTTCTTTCATCATTTCGTATTTAGTATTTTGGCTTTATAGCTGGGAGTAGGTGGTGTTCCTTTCTAGCATATTTTATGGTGTTTTTCATTATAATGATTGTAATCTGTTTCCATATGAAAACCGCAACACCTTTTGTAGATGCATAGCCATTGCTAACATAGAAGACCAAGTTAGGGGCTTGAAGGAAGATGAAAATTGATGGAATCCATTAGATAGACTCAATCAATTGAAACATTGATTAATGAAATATGAAAACTAACTTCTGACATACAAACTCAAGCATGTAATACCTCTATCTATATCAACAGATGGAACCCACTCTGCTTCTGGCTCATAACCAGGAGATGATTTCATTATCCAACTTAAGCACAGGAAGTGGTCTTTCCAATTTTGTAAATGAGCTTACCAAGTTTGTTGCATTAGTTTCAGATACATAGCCATCCTTGTCCAGCATGATTGCACCATCAGCCTGTGAGTTATTCCCTTCTATCTGCACGAATCAAAGGACCGGGTCAATATATGCAACTGACTGAGCCACATGCAGACCACGAAGAGTTGATTAAAATCTGTGTTCTGTCTTTAATGAGAAGATTGTTGTGGTGAATTTTTGAATCCAAATTCTGCAGAAGATATTGTTGAACAATCAATTGCTAATTGCAATGCATCACATAACGATATATCTTGACAGCGTCCAATTTGTGTGGTTCAAGGAAACTATTATAGATGCCATGATCATCTGATGAATAAATAGTGGAATGGAGAACATCATGTGTTTGAAGCACAGGCCTGAAAACTAACACTGACACAAGTAATATAGTGGAATAAAAAATTCTTTGTGTTTGTCTCTTATATTAAGTGTTAAGTTCAAATAATAAGGAATATGCAATGATGACAGTAAATAATAATCAAACAAATAATGTACCAAAACCAGAAAGCCAGAGACACAAGGTTTAACGTGGTTCGGCAATGCCTACGTCCACGGAGATCAACCAACAATCTTTATTGATACTTAGGTTGCAACCATACGACGTAACAAGAATAATCTCACATAAAAGATAATACCAACCTAATATGCTATTCTCCGAAGTATGATTCCTAACTTCTTATCAATCTTATTCTACAAGCTAAACCTGTTAATGATATGATATGATATGATCTAAGTAACAAACAAGCCCCTTGACTATATATAGAGAACTTAACTACCAAATTCTATTA
>JAYMSR010000255.1:0-16408 GCA_036897825.1 Plantago rigida
ACTTAATTTGATAAACTATTTTTTAGTATTTTGCATTGTTTATCAATTTATATTTTATAAAATTGACAATGATGTCAAAATATGATAGATCTAATTTAATTACATGCGCTAAAAAACATTCGCGATTTCTAGATTTTTAAAATTTTAACGCTTTCGCACTCACGCTTTCGATTTCGCTCGAGGTGATCTAAGCTATACCAACTACTCTATGATTTACAGTTGGTGATATAGTTTCTCTCTCTCTCTCACCATGCCTTCGTCTTCACTGATTGCCCACAGCTTGAAGCTGAAATTGAGAGTGAGAGCGATGTCTCTGTTACCATTCTCCTCCACACCTTCTTCCCTACGCTTGTATAGTTGCAGTTTGTCCCAGCGGAGGAGTATCAATTTTTTCTTCAAGGGCTTGTCCTTCAACCGCCATTCTTCCTCATCTCCTTCTCTCTTGCTCTATAGAACTGACTCTTCTCTGCCTCAATTCCATCGGTCGAACCTCGGCTATGGAAGGTTGGGTTATGACCAGTACGAGTCCGAGGATTCTGACGTAGACGAGCCCTCATCCTCGAAACAATTGGTAAGTAACTTTGCCTTAATTGCATTAGCTTTTATTACTCTGCAATTTCATTTCTGCTGTTACATTGCGATTTCATTTCTGCTGTTACTGCTTGTTACAGTTTGATGATAACCGATATCATGTTTTTTGTTATAATTCAGGTGTAAGAAAATGAACAATTGGTCCTGAGATACACTGATACTTCATTTTTTAGGGGTAAATAAATGAACGAAAGGTCCCGGTCCTACTTTGTAAATAATCAGGAAGAAAAACTCAGGCTAGTTGTAGTTGGCAGCTATTGGAGGCACATTCATAATGCTTGCTTCATATGAATTCTCAATTTATAATACAATTCTACAGTAGTTTATATTAGAAAACGAAAACCGAATACAGTGGCCTCACCTGCGGGAATCTTACATCTTCAAACATGTCTCCATCCTCTAAAGCTGTAAGAAGAATCAATCTAGAGATTGATTTTAAGAGATGACTACCTATTCATGAATGATAGTTATACTTTTGTGCTGTTTTTTTTTCTTTGTTCATGTCTTTTTATGCGGCGTTGTTCACTGAAGATGTATTTAAAAAACTACAAGTGGCTTTAGTTAAAAAATGCAACTTAATAATACTAAGTGAATCCATTGACAAGTTAATATTGTATGAAACATACCGTACCTACTTCTTCTCTAACACTGTAAGATGATGCCCACATGTCTGTATTTGTATTTCCAATCAGGATATACTTCACCTCAAAACTGTTTTGATAGTTTATAGATTCCAACTTTGGCTGTCAGTTCGAATGCAGCATCACTTCATTGCTAGACTGTATCAGGATGAATTTGAAAAACTTCTGATTTAGTTTGTATGTCCTGAATTTTACATGGTCGAATCATGGCAAAAGTATTTCAGGCATCCTGTTAACCTTTTCAATGAGTTGTTTTATTCAAAGCTTATGTCAACTGCTTCAACTCTACATAAAATATCTCCTTGTAATTTATGGACACTAGACTGCTTCTACACTGGATAATGTTGAAGAGTGGAGGTTGAAATTTTCCATGCTCATGCGTAGAAAAGATGAGCAAGAGATTGTGACCAGGGATAAAAAAGACCGTCGTGACTTCAAGCAACTTTCAGCACTCGCATCTAGAATGGGATTGCACAGGTGCAGGAACTGTGGTTTACCGTTTGTTCTATAGTTACTCTTATCTATGTTTCTTTACCTTATACTTATAACCCGTTTCTTAATTGCAGCCATCAATATATGAAAGTTGTTGTGTTTAGTAAAGTTCCGCTGCCAAATTATAGGTCAGATTTGGATGACAAACGTCCCCAGAGGGAGGTACTACCAATATTATATCTTCCTTTCATCTGTTTTAGTTTTTCGAGGCACTTTCATCTGTATGCTGAATAAATAACTCCATAAATGCCTTCAGAACCCATCTTGGTTCTTATTTGTTTTTATTTGTTTTTTTTTTAAATTTAATTTTATATACATTGTGTTTTCTTTTTCTTTTTAGTTTATTATGTATGTTTTGTTTATGGTCGTGAAGCAAAACAACAAAGACTAAGTTTCAATGAAACTACTCCAGGTTTTCTGACTAGGTTCCATGAAATTTGTGATTCTATCTGTATGTCAATTTATGTGGTTAAATCTCTATTTACTGACACAGGTGATGTTACCAGTTAGGGTGCAGAGGCTGGTAGATTCTCATGTCAGGGCTCATCTTTCTCGAAAGTCTATCAATAAGGAAGCCTTTGAACATAATAATGTAAATGCAACATTGAAGGCGGGCCAGGATGTATTTTCCGATGAAGGATTTCATGAACAGGCGGAGCCCTTCACGCGATCTGTAGCAGCTGAGAGAATACTTGTGCGGAGGAGCTTGCAGATGCGCAGTAAACAAGAAGCGTGGCATGTTAGTATTATCCAAACTTACATGTTTAACAGATTGTTCTGAAGTTATAGTTGATGTTTATAATTTCCTACTTAGTTATCATCGTGGTTTGCCTGGCAAAAACAGAACATTTTCAATATTTGGATGCTACAGAACGTTTTCAATATTTAGATGCTACTTATGCTACCTTAATGCTTTAATTATGTATTTGCCTTTTGCATATTCATCTATTTGAGGGAGGGCCAAGTACCCGGTCTCATACTCCCTGCATGAAGTCTATGAAGCCTACCACCATTTTGTATTGTGTAGAACATAAACTCCGTAAATCAGAAATAATTATCCATACATGTGATGATGCTGAATTGCTTTGAAGTTAGTTAAGTTTGTAAGGCACTGAAAAGCATTCATGACATAATTTTCTTCTGGGACTTGTGTGAAAAAGAGGTTCTAATTGGTCGCCAATTGAGGATATATCTGAAACAATATGTCAAATTTGACTGTATATTTTGGCTGACTATATTCCTGCAGGAATCTGTGGAAGGGCAAAAAATGCAAGAGTTTCGGAGAATTCTTCCAGCATACAAAGAGAGAGATGCGTTGTTGACTATGATATCTCACAATCAGGTGCTTATCAGGATCTTCAATTCTTTATTATGAAAGTTGGTCTATGTGGCGTAATACTGTCATTTTTTGGCTTGTTCTTTTCCTTATTGGGATACAGATATAAGATTTATGTTACCATATTTTTTTCAATTCGTTATAGCATTATATGTATATCTTGACATGTATCTATTCTTGTGAGTTGTGATTTATTTGTGTTGTTTTCAATTTCTGTAAACTTTTGAAATGTAAACCAATTGGCCCTGTAATTTAAGGGTCTAAAAAATGACTAATGTCATATAAATTTAGCATATCCCATTACAACATTTTCAGCCACTGAAAAATGTCATGCATATGGTGGTTCTGTTTCCAGCAGGGTAATGGTAGTAGAAAGTAGAAACTCTCGAGTGTAAGGAATCTCACACCATTACCTCAACTTACAAGTTTTCTAGGTAGTTGTTGTCTCAGGTGAGACTGGCTGTGGAAAAACTACACAATTGCCTCAATTCATTTTAGAGTCAGAAATTGAAGCTGCCCGGGGAGCAGCATGCAGTATTATATGCACCCAACCTAGACGGATATCTGCTATTTCAGTTTCTGAAAGAGTTGCTGCCGAGCGTGGTGAAACAATTGGAGAATCAGTAAGTTTCTGGCTTGAAGTAGTAAATTCCGTAATATTAATCCCGTAAACAAATCTTAATTTTCTGCTTCATCCTTTAAGGTTGGTTACAAAGTGCGGCTTGAGGGAATGAAAGGGAGGGATACTCGTCTTCTTTTTTGCACTACCGGAATTCTCTTAAGGAGATTATTAGTTGACAGAAACTTAAAAGGTGTTACACATGTTATTGTTGATGAGATTCATGAGCGAGGAATGAATGAAGGTACTTATTTGTCGTTATTGATCATATTTCCTCTACCTTTACATTCTTTATCTTATAATAATGCTATGGCAGACTTTCTTCTGATTGTTCTCAAAGATCTCCTTCCTCGCCGACCGGAGTTGAGACTAATTTTGATGAGTGCAACACTAAATGCTGAACTTTTCTCTTCTTATTTTGGTGGGGCTCCAACCATCCACATTCCTGTAAGTTACTTTTGTAAAAATGAATCCAACTGCATGATGTTGCTAACTCTATCGTGCACATGAAATATATATGCTACTGCTATTCAAGTTATTATGCTTTATGCATTCCTGTTCTTATGGAATGCCATTTGGATATACTAAAAGGTGAATATCAAACAGATAGAGGTCTACTTCTTTTTCTAGTTTATTTATGCATTCTCTCGTTTCTGTTCCAAGTCTACGTATTGGTAATTCCAGACCCCCCTTTCCTTTTATTTTCCTCTCTTAACTGATTAATATATAAGCATTAATATTTGATTCTTATTGTCAGGGCTTTACTTATCCTGTTCGGAGTCACTTTTTGGAAAATATCCTTGAAATAACAGGCTACAGGTTGAATTCATATAATCAAATTGATAATTATGGTGAAGATAAGATGTGGAAGATGCAGAGGCAGATTTTCCGGAAAAGGAAAACTCAAATAGCGTCAGCTGTTGAGGTATGAGTTGAATGCAATTTTCGAAGTCGTTCTTGGTTCTTTTTTTATTTTTTTATTTATTTTAAAGAGTGTTGAAACAGGAAGCACTTGAGACAGCTGATTTCAGGGACTATGGTCCTAGTGCTCGAGAATCACTATCTTGTTGGAATCCTGATTCTATTGGTTTCAACCTCATTGAACATGTGCTTTGTCATATCTGCCACAATGAAAGACCTGGAGCTGTGTTAGTGTTTGTGACCGGTTGGGACGACATAAATTCTCTGAAAGATCAGCTTCAAGCTCATCCAGTGTTGGGAGATCCAAGCAGAGTTCTCTTGCTTGCATGTCATGGTTCCATGGTTAGTGCAGAACAGGTAATTTGGATGTCTTTTAATTCACTCCACTTCCCTTTTTCTTAGATGCAATTATTAGTTAATGTTAAAACATCAACAATTTGTTCCAATATTTTTGTGATTTGAGTTTAATCATACTACTGGATTATTTTGCGGTAACACTATCCCAGGTTAGTGAACGTGTATAAATAGAGGTCAATGATACCATTTATGAATGATTAAAAAATGCAAAATGATTTAGAGCGGGGTGTCTTGGTTTCCAGCTCTAAATACTCTATAGTACTGCCGGACATAATGTAATAAGAAACACAAAACTAAAATCGATTTTAATGGGATAGTTCACAGGATATGGTCCGAAGTCCAAATACATGTATCATTATACATTGTAAAAGGACACACGGTTACATGCCGATATCATATGGGTGCTAGTTGTCTAGCATGGTTAGCATCCAGTAATGTCAAACTATTTATCTCTTCTTTAGGTGTTCAAATAAGAATTCTAGGCTCCACCCTGACAATATACTTTGATCTTGACATGGATCGTAGTATTAATCATTTTACGGTGGGGATTGTTGCCACCCCCCACCCCCCCTTTTTTCCGAACAATTACATTTAACAAACAAAATGTGCTGACCATTTAAATTAAAAAAAACTGTATACTATTAAAAGAAAAAAACTAACATTCTGGACTTGATTGCAATCCATAAATTTTATTCTATTATTCTTACCCTAACTTTATCTTAATTCCCAAATTAAAGTACAGACCAATCCCTAATATTCATGAAATTCACAAAAATAACATGGTGGATGAAGTTCGATCATCTTCTCAGGCAAAACTCCGGCCATAACCAAAATAATTGATGCCGTTTTTAGAAAGGACTCAACCTCCATTAGTGGAGGTCGATCTGCTCGACCTACCCAAAAGAAAGTGTGTATGCTCATGCCTATGGACACGACCTTATTCTGGTACTTGTGTGTCAAGATTGAATGTGTTTCATTTAGTTGTATTTGCGATGATTTATGCACAAGCATAAATTGGAATATTGTGTATTGCATTTTCAAACTAGTTACATTACCATGACGGTGAGCCCTTAGGTTTCTCAATATACGGACCATTTGATTGAGTCATTTGACGAGTGCTATACCATTTTCATTAAATGTATCGCCCAAGCTATGTTCATGGCTTCGTTATTGCGAGCACTGAAAATTTGAGATGAGCTAACTCGATCTCATTTCAGAAGCTCTAATGGAAGCATATTTGTGTGTATAAACAATAAAGTGTGTGCTTGTGTATTGGGGGAAGAAGAGGAAGAAGTAAAATGAAAAAATAAATAGAAAAATGGGGTAAAAATGAGATGTTTTAAAAGTTGAAATGAAAGTAAAACGAAGGATTGAAAGTATGATAAGAAATAATACCAAGTACTTCCTCCGTCCCGTCCCAGGTTTCTTGTTTGACTTCTGGTCAATAAATTAGGAGAAATGGAAGGTTGAATATTAATTAAATGAGAAAGTAATAAAGAATGGGTGGGTTGATAAAGTGGAAAGTTGAGTACTCCCTCCGTCCGAACTCGACTACCCATTTTCCATTTTGGTCCGTCCCAACTCAACCTCTCCATCTTTAAATGGAAAATCTCTTACTTTATTCACAGCTCTCCTACTTTATTCACTATCTTTCCTTTATTCACACTCTTTCATAATTTATTTACTCTCTTTCCTACTTTATTCACTATCTCTCCCACTTTATTCATTTTATCTTAAAACTTGTGCCCGGACCAACGGGATGTTGAGTCCGGACCAACGGGATGTTGAGTCCGGGACGGAGGGAGTATTATTTAAATGAAGAAAGAATAAAGAATGAATAAAAAAGAGATAATTGGTCACATGGTTGGTAAAGTTGTAATTCTTAGTATATTGTGAGGTTATTAATATAGAGTTCAATTGCCAAAAAATGGAAAGAGGAAGCTTTGAGCCAGTCGCCAAAAATGGCAAAATGGGAAACTTGGGACGTGACGGATGAAGTAATAGATAAAATATTTTTTCTTTTTAAAAAATAGGGTTAGTTTGTCTTTGGGGTGTGTATGTAATTGTTCTTAGGGGGGCCTAGTTGAAAAATAAACATCTAGTGGGGAGTGTGGGTGTAAATGATCCGAAATAGATCATGGATGCTGGTTGTGTACATGTCCTAGGGTTTGGAGTTTGGGGCTGGGATAGTGTTGAGTTAGTGGAAAGCTGATGTGCCAGGACATTGGGTAGATTGTTAGGGTTTTGATTATGTTTGTTGTGGTTATGTGATTCTTCAGGCCTAAGTGAGCGATGACAAATATCCTTGGATGATTTTACTTCGATATATTCAAGATTTATGATTATTGATTAGATGGTTTGGCAAGTGGACTAGAACTTAACGCATCACTGGTAGTAAAAGATGGCTCAATAGTATATCAAGCTCACTGATTTGTGTGTGTGCTCACACTCATAGTTTTTAACTTTTTATGTGGCCCATCAGATTTATCTTATTCTCTATATATCCTTTTGTTATGTATAACAGAAGTTGATTTTCAATAAACCTCAAGATGGAATCAGGAAGATTGTCCTGGCAACGAACATGGCTGAAACAAGCATAACCATAAATGATGTTGTGTTCGTGGTTGATTGTGGTAAATCAAAAGAGACATCGTATGATGCACTGAATAACACACCGTGTCTGCTTCCTTCCTGGATCTCGAAGGCTTCAGCCCGCCAAGTAAGACTATAAACATAAACTATTTATGACCAGCAGTGGTTCTATGAAAGTTATTTTTGCAAGCATTCCGTTGCGTATTTGGGCAGTATCTATGCAACAGAGCTACTCAATTTAGTGTTTTTTTTTAGAGGAAAGGCAGAGCAGGGCGCGTTCAGTCAGGCGAGTGTTATCATCTGTATCCTCGATGTGTGCATGATGCATTTGCAGATTATCAGTTGCCAGAACTTTTGAGAACTCCTCTGCAGTCTCTGTGTTTACAAATCAAAAGTTTACAACTTGGAAGCATTTCGGATTTCTTATCAAGGGCCCTACAATCACCAGATCCTCTATCGGTAACCTAAATGAACACCATGCATTTAATGTGCACACATCTTCAATGCATTGTGATAAATTTTGACCTTCCATTTTTTTTGCCTTTTGCTTCTCAGATTCAAAATGCTATCGCATACTTAAAGATGATCGGGGCCTTGGATGCAGATGAAAATCTTACAGTTCTAGGTAGAACTGGGACTTGTCAGAGTTTATATAAATTTTTGTGTCCTGCTGAATTTCTATGCTGCTAACGAGAAGACTAATGATGATATGCTATTGTTGATGATTTACGTTAATTAATTATTACTACTAATTATGTTTATTGTTTTCAGGATGCAAGTTGTCAATGCTTCCAGTTGAACCGAAGCTTGGAAAGATGCTCGTATTTGGGGCTATCTTTAAGTGCTTAGATCCCATAATGACCATTGTATCTGGGCTAAGTGTCAGAGATCCGTTTTTAATGCCATACGATAAGAAGGATGTAAGTAGAGATTTAATATTGCCTCTTTTCTTTTCCTCATCTGCTGGGGTATAATAATCAAGTATTGTTCACGAAAGACGTAAATCAAAATACACATGTTTTGCTTGTTGGCGTTTTGTGCTTATCCTTTTTCAATAAAGGGCCATTGACCAACTAGCTGGGAAGCTCTCTGGATTAAGTATTGTGATCACAAGTCTGGAGTTCATGACACTGATGGATAATCATTATCACTAAACAACAATGTGACCGTCTGTTTATTTTTATGCTGTCTTAATTCCTCGTGAATGCACTTGATCATTTAAGAGATCAAGTTTTATATCGTAATATTTGTCGCTTCTGTGTTCACAAAATTCCCTTTCCCGATCATGATGTTTTGTCGTTCTTATTGGACGGAGAATGTAGTAATGTTTCAAACACTTCTTGGTTTGTTAGTACTTTACTGTGTTTTCTTACCGTTGTGTGTTTTTATTCAGTATTGCACCAGAGTATGTCTTTGCAGTTACCCTTTTTTATTTAATGGATTATGATTATAAAAGGTTGGGAAATTTAGCTTCAGCACTCTTTACGTTTCGTACAGCTTGCTGAGTCTGCGAAGGCCCAGTTTTCTGGCCGTGATTACAGTGATCATCTCACTGTTGTCCGGGCTTATGATGGATGGAAGGATGCAGAAAAGATGCAAACTGGTTATGAATATTGCTGGAGAAATTTTCTCTCTGCCCAAACTCTAAAAGCTATGGACTCCCTCAAGAAGCAATTTTTTTACCTGCTCAAAAATGTTGGTCTTGTTGAAGATGTTGACAGCTGTAATACATGGAGTCATGATGAACATCTTGTTCGTGCTGTTATATCTGCTGGTCTATTCCCTGGAATATGCTCTGTTGTGGTGAGTCAAATAAATTTTTGGTTTGAATTTTCACATCTTTTTCATTGATTATGAAATTTTGTTTCTTTAAATCGCATTGAATCCTCTTGGTGATTCTCCTTTTCCTGGATTAATATTAGTGATATGGTTGTGGTCTATGCTTGTCTGTGATTATTGCCTTTAAGTTGGAATGAGGAATTGTCTTGGCTTTACAATCATTTATGGGTTTATTATGATTCTTGTAGTAGTAGTATATTATGAAACTTTTATTGTGGTAGTCCTTTGTTGGACGACATAATTGCTTATGCCTACTGTAGTGCAGTTGTTATCATGTATCAGGTCTAAGTTTTGACAAACTTGTATTTCACAGAATAAGGCAAAGTCGATATCATTAAAAACAATGGAGGATGGAGCAGTGCTTATGCATTCGGTGAGAATTCTTCTGTTCTTAGAAATTTTTGGTGAGCTTAATAGTTGGCATTTTAGTTGTTTTTGGACATGGATTACTAATGTTATCTTCTTCCCTTGGCCAGAATTCCGTGAATGCTCAGGAAGCCAAGATTCCTTTTCCGTGGATCGTTTTTAATGAAAAAGTGAAAGTGAATTCAGTATTTCTTCGTGATTCTACTGGCATATCTGATTCTGTGGTTCTCTTATTTGGAGGAAATATTTCCAGTGGCAGCCTAGTAAGTTCATGTTTCCTTTTGGACCCAAATAGTGTTGTCAAACAGTGTCTACCAATTCTGGCGCTTTAGTGCCTTAGTCGATCGGGGCAGCCCCAAGGTGCTATTGTACCTTTCAGCATTGTGTTCCAAATTCCAATGAAGTGGCTGTTACGGGTAAAGAATAGTGGAAAATAGCTGCAAGTTAATAGCTTATATTAAAATTCTAAATGTTTAAATCTATTTCCAGTCAATTCAGTGTATATCTATAAACATGAAAAAGTACATATGTTTTTTAATATGAAAAAAGCCCTTTTGGTCTCACTTAACCTTACTTTCAGCAAATAAAGCAACTCTATTTTGAACTTGCTAGTATTTCTTGTGCATGCATAACGTGCAGAAAAAAAAAAGCAATATTGCAGTGGCATGATTTCCTGTTTTTTCAAAATAATTTGAAATTAGAAAGAAAAAGAAAAGCTGAAAATATGGCCTCTAAAATATTTACTCTATTTTTAGTATTAGTTGTAAAGTGGGAGGAAGGAAAAGATGGAAATCAACCCTTAATTTGGTGGAATTGTTAATTGCTGTGGATAACTACCATTTTCATTAATGTCCAAATTAATTGGATTGGTCAAAATTCAACTAATTTGGTGTAAAAAGTAAAAACTACCTTGAGTGAGTTTGCTTTTAGATAGTAATAGATACATGTATAGATTGATAAATTTATATAAAATTATACTAAAGGTACCATTCCACCATATGGGTTATTTGGTCGGCTGCTCCACCCTGCTATCCGAGATTGATAACACTGTTGTTAAAGTCATGGTTGTATTTTTCCTTATTTTCAAGTCAAACTTATATTTAAATCAAGTTTGAATTATGTTATATAGGATGGCCACATGAAAATGTTGGATGGATATCTAGAGTTTTTCATGGAGCCTGAGTTGGCCTCTACATATCTTACTATAAAGAGAGAGCTTGACGAGCTTGTTCAGAAGAAGGTATGTAATTTTATATCTGAGGCCACTGAAATAATGGTTATGCTGGGTAATTTCTTTGTTCCTCAATGTTATTCTTGATTGGGAGAAAATCCTTTTATACAAAAAAGCCATATATGTGCACAGTATTTTTCTTTTCTGCTTTATATTTTATTGTTTTCGTATATCAACGTACATTCTTTTGTTACGATTAAGTACATGCAATTAAGTTAAATCTAGGTAATCCAAGTAATTAGAAGACAGACTTGTTTTAGCATTTGCCAACAAGTAGTCTTATAATTGGCTTAACAAGGGTGAATTGCCACACCGAAACAACTATTTCAGTTATTTGCATGGTACTCTTCTTTGTGCCATTTATTAATTTATTGCATCTCTATCCTAATATGTGTCTCCTGAACCCAGCTTTTGAATCCAAAGCTGGACATGCAGTGCTATAATGAACTTCTAACAGCAGTGAGATTACTGATCTCAGAAGACCAATGCGAAGGCAGATTTGTGTTTGGGCGGCAGGCTTTAACATCGTCCGATGAACCCAAGAAAGGTAGTCAAGAAAAATCGTCCAATAAACCCAAGAAAGGTAGTCAACAAAAACAACAAGATAGTGGGGTTGATAATCCGAAAGGTGACCTGCAGACTTTACTTGCTAGAGCAGGACAGCTGGAGCCACCTTCCTACAAAACAAGCCAACTGGGAAACAAGTTCAGATCCACTGTTAGATTCAATGGTTTAGATTTTGTTGGCCGACCCTGTGGTAGTAAAAAAGAGGCTGAAAAGGATGCAGCTGCGGAGGCTCTGAGTTGGTTGACTGGTGAAGGCCAATCCTCCACTGTGACTCTTAGCAACATGTCTACGATTATGAAGAAAAATAGGAAGGATGAGCAAGCTTATGTCTCAAGGAGGAGGTAATCATTTCAGATAAACCTTCATCCACATGTCTCACCCAAGGACAGGTGCCTCCATGATAGATATTTATTGATTTATCTAATGGATGCAAGTGCTTGCCTTTGCTTCAAACATGACCCCGCTTGTTTTCTCGGAGAAAAATACATCTACCTACCTTCCCTGAGTTATCACTACACCACAGACGGGAGTTTTGAAAATTACATTGGTAGAAAAATGGATGATCTTGTTGGGGTATATTATGCATGCAAGTTCTGCGTACACCACATAAAGGAGGTGCTTGCAATTGTTGGGGTATATATAGCTTGGTCGGGGTGAAGGACATGTTTACAGATAATAGATCATGTCATTCATTGGAAGTGTGAAGAAGTCCAGCCTTGCGCTTGCATAGGCGTGATCGACTGTTATGTGACGCCTGCTGAATTCAATATACATGACCATATTTTAGGATAATTTTCTAGTTCTCTTCCATCTGTATCCCACCTTGAAAAGATTAAGAGTACCAAATGAAGGGATAGTTTGAATGACAAATGTTCCTTGCGGAAATATTTGGTAGTTCAAAAATGTTCATATTTGTTCAGTTGTATTCAGATAATATATAGATGATAGGAAATGTTAGTCTTCAGTATAACTTGGCGAACAAAGAAATTTTTGAGATGCTAGGGGATGTGAATTTACGGTACATCATGTAATAGAATGTGTGCAGCCAGGTGTGAGTATTGCTCGAGGTGATTTGTGGTTAACATTTTCAGTATAAATTTTACTTTGTTTCATTTTTTATATAAAAAGTTTAGAAAACAAAACTTCATACCTATTCGGCCTGTGCTGCTTATATGCTTGGACTCGGCCCTTATTATAATGGGTCGGGGCGGACCCAAGTACCACTTAAAAACCCTGGCCAAACTCATTGAAAATGGTCCCTGAACCTTTTGAAACGCAAATGCTCCGAGCTTTTCTAGACTACCCGATTGCCACCTCTATTACTTTTGGGTCCTTATTATCAAAAAAGTATAAAGACCGAAAGGAAAACTTTTTAATTAATATTCTAGAACATTGGTTATCCACAAATGGGTCTTCGTTGCAACTCCTCATTTTTTGTTAGAAAAACTAATGTATAGACAGTAACACTGTTCAGAAAAACTATCTGATTAAATAGTAATCAATTTTTAGATGAAATATGATGTAGTGTTCAATCTCCCAGGAGTTCGTTACTCGTTGTTGTACTTCATTAATTTTTCTTTCTTAGTTATGATTTGATTTTGATTCCAATATTTTCCAACATCCATGTGATACGATGTTATAGGTACTATTTTTTTCTCAATATAGGATTCTCTCACTCTTGGTTAAAAACCTTAACCGTAACCGTTAAATAGTTACAAATTATTATCCAATAATTTCCAAACCTAGAATGAGAACGCTACATGATTGGCAAAGTATCCAAGAGGTATAAATTGTGTGGCTAGTCACTCACAATAACAGTCGCCACTAGAATGATTTTATACAATATGTAATTATACATATACTATAACACATAATACTACATCCAAGACCCTGTCAGCCAATTATGCGTTTCATAAAATCAAACGACATTATATCGGAGCAACTCCACTACCAACAAACAGCAAACAACTCGTATGAATGTATATTGTTCAGTTTATGTGAATGACTAGCAATAACAAGAATAAGCAAAATGGTTCTTCTTTGAAACATAATGCGATATGTATTCTTCAGGAGAAGCAGAAGAGGCAGAAATTGTTGCAGGGACAAGAATCTGAGTCCTGCCAGATGCTATCCTCTTCCCAGCAACATTAGCATAAAACAACCCTGATATTGCAGGAACGAAAACATCACTCTGGGAACAGATGTAGAAGTCAATTACCTTTTCGAATTCAGATGTTTCCGAGCTAAGAAATCTATCCTTTTGATCCATAGGCATTATGGACTCCTGCAAGGGTTCACAAAGCAAGGAGGATTTCAATTGACACTCTTGTATCAGCCACAGAGAACATAAAATGATAGTGTAACTTAGAAACTGTTTTAACGGTTCAAAGAAGAGAAATAGTATTCAAACTGCAGGACCACAATGGTGCGTGCAGAATCTGTACGCTCCCAAATTAAGGTATGAAATGCCAAGAAAATATACATGCCATTGAACTTCAAACTTGCACAAAATCTTGAGAAAAGCATAGTATAGCTGTACTTGTTTATTGTGACTATGAGAATTTGTTTACCTTTGTGTATGTTTTTGGGAAGAAGTCCTTCAAAGAGTCGAGGCTGCTATCCCATTTTGTTTGGGTCACATACACTGTGGTGTCCTTTTCAAAGCCAAGCTTCCTCAAAAAGAGAGCTATTTCTTGCGGACTAAAACAACTTTTGGACCCATCACTATTTTTCTGACAACCCTTTTTCTCCAAAATATCGACTCTCAAGTCAACTGCCACAAACTGTCCACTAGACTTCCGACTGACGGTCCTTAGGCGATCAAGCATGGAGTCGACAACTTCATTTACTTCTGTCTGCGGCTCTAGGACATCAAACATGGCCAAACATGCAAGCGAGTCTGCTTTATTCTTTTCATTACTCTTTTTCATGTTCACTGACGGGAAATAAGTAACAAGCCTTATGTTTTTCTTGGTTCGGAACACTGGTTCTATATGTTCTGCTATATGTTCTTCTGTGACCCGGTTAGGGACCTTCACTACAGAAAAACGACGAAATGATAATTCATCAGGCTGGGATTTGACAACCTTTACCACACCATCCAGGCTTCCAATGAACTTTTCAACATCATACACATCTTCAAAGTTCCTGCAATCTTCAAAGTGATGGTCAAGTTTCTCATAAAAGTGACCTTAACTCTTTGGGGGCAACAAAAGCATAATATGGGACGAATTCTAGAAATAGAATACAGTTTCTTTTCTCCATCAATTTTATATTTCAACATATATCTGATAGCAACTAAAATTGACCGAAACAAGAATGAAAATCTACTGCCCAACGGCTTCAAGCTTTAACCTGTGTTCAATCACAAGCAGCAAGCACAAATGAATTATCACACTTACGACATAGGACAGAAAAACAGATTAGTATTAACCTCTTGTCACCAGGTTTGTTTCCTCTAATGTCCGGGACTACAAGAGTTGCTCGCAGATATTTTGCCACCACCACTGCATCAGCAATCTGAATAAAATAGTTACCACAGAATGATCAATACCATTGAGAATTACACCAATCAGGAAAAAAATAAATAACAGTAATGCTCTGTCTTCACTGGTTGATCAGCCAGTGGAGAATTAAATGAGCAACTTCCATAGAACAGGTGGGCTGACTACGAGTGGACTGTTCGTTTTGAAAAAACAAGCAGATCCAAAACGCAGGAAAACATATAAACGACCTAATTTGAAACTGCAATTTCTCGCTACTTGTGTGACAACATTCTTTACTTCCACTCATGGATTAATATCTCAATTTTGAAACATGTGCGGATTCTTTAAAAAAAGATTTTTTTCGGAATTTGTCCTAATATTGTGTAAATAAAATGAAATTTTTTATAAAGTACAAATTGCTTAAAATAGTTTCGGATTCCAAATCCATTTCATCTGGTTGAGGTTAAAAACTGACACATTTCAGTATTTATCATTCCGTTTCGGTGAGATTCATAAGTATGCTTCCAGTCACGAATTTACTCCAAAAGCATCTGTCTTTAATTAGTAACTGTATTTCATATATCAATGTTTAAAGCATAGCACAATCAATGCAAAATCACCTGAGAGACGTGGTACTCGGGGCCATTGGTCAAAGAGAAAGTAACATAACCTTGAGATTCATCCACCTCCTCTGTTAACAAACATTGGCAAGTGAAAACCAAAACAATCAATCAGAAAACTGAAAGTAATACATAAATCCGGTGGAGAAGTGAAGGAATCCCATCTCATCTCATCTGCTTATGGATTATAGATAGATGTTGAATTGATCCATTTACATTACAGCTTGGGCTACATTCAATTCAATTTCGATCTCATCTAAAATCTGGATCTCACAGTTATGAGTAGAATCTAACTATTAAAGAACATTGAAGTCCACATACCCAAAACTGGTTTATCCCAGCAAGGCTTCAAAGTCAAGCCATCGCCCTTCCAGGGCCCATCAGCACCTTTCGCTACATTGGCAAGGCCATGTTCTGAAGCCTTATTGATGTTGCGAACTGCAGGCTTTATTTGCCAACAACAATAAATTCACCACATCAAATCAAAATAAATAAACAGATCACAATCGGGCAAATCAGGTATTATAATAATGTACTGAAAGCAAAAATGTTGAGCATTTATTTATGTCATTGTTATCCATAATCCATCCACATAAGTAGGTACTATAATAGATCTATCAAATCAGAAAAGAAATAAATACACGAATCGACAGATTGAAAGAGAACATGAAGATACGAAGAAATCACATCATTTTTTAGTTTAAAAAAAAGAAATTAAATAATGACGTACATGTGTAGCCTCGAAGTGGTC
>JAYMSR010000256.1:0-16403 GCA_036897825.1 Plantago rigida
ATGACGGCCGGGACTACACCAGTGCTATTTGTGATGATGGAGGCTATATGATTGTGTAAATGTTACTACTACTTTCAACTTCTTATTCATTCCACCTTATATTATTTTAATGACCAATGCAAAACATTTTGAGAGCATGAAACCGTTCGATTAGCTTGAATAAGTAATCTGTCTCTGTTTATTAGTTGTGAGGGAAAGTGCATGGGGTCATTTCATGCAACCACAGAACATGGTCAACATTCTCACTGCTATTCCCTTGGTTTTACTGATGACAATTAGAGGTATATATATGTACTTCCTATCTGTTTCACCTGATCAGTTCGTACGTTTAACCTTATAACGCATATTTCTCACAATGTCTAATGCATCTTAACTCTTAACCAAGGCAATGGATCAGCCTGTTTTTTTTGTAAGAACTGAGTATAAGAAGCACCAATGCTTTTCTTGTGGTGAGCTGGGATCTTCTGATGAGTCATCTGGTGCTGAGGTATGGTTGCTTCTGGATACTGGACCATCATTCTTCCATAACTCACTCTTTGACAGATGATTCAATGTTTGTAAATTGCCTGTATATATATTACTTTATCTATGAGATATTGCATTTGCCCCAAAAAAACTTTTTTGGACTGTATTTCTCATTTTCATGAAAAGATGTTTTGAGGTGTCTTGAACCGTTATAGACTGCAACAATGGAATAAGTTTTTACGACTTGTTTGGACTCCTAAAATCGAGACTTCAGTGGGTCTTGGGAGGGGAGGCATAAATTTCTCGGTTGCTAGCTCATTTTCTCCTTGTTTTTTCCCGGTATTTATTTTTATTAAGCATTTCTTGGCTGAGGTTCATTTGTAGATACACAGCTTGAACTACGTTATTTTCCAATCTTATCAACTCATCTTTTGTTGACTGATTATTTCAGAGAATGTCTGCCAAGGTTCTGTCTTCTTTCATTAAATTCATTTGAGATAAATATTTGGTGTCTTTCATTGTCGAACTTCTAAAGTATTGTTTGCATTGGCAGAGAGATTGCATCTCCAGAGGACATCAGTGAGGGAAGGGCTACCAGAGCTTTTGAGGGTCTGATTCCTAATCGTGTTGTCGTATACTGCTTGTGAGTACTATAAATTTCTAAGCGTTGATGTCATTTCCTTTATGATTCAAGACATTTCAAGTATTTAAATTTTTTCACTTGTGTTTTATCCATCAGGGATCATGATATCAGTGATACTTCTGTTGGAAACCATATAAAATTCCCGGACCCTTCGCAATGCTGATTGATATACCCTTGCTTCAGAGGATACCAGAGGGACCTGAAGTATTTTAAAGTTATTTTAATTTTTAAGTTCTTCAGGTGTCTTCTTACTACTGCAAGAATGGTAATTTGGATAAACTATTTTGAGATTTAGTTGAATTCTGTGTAGTTTTGGAGTCCCTTGGGGTTAAAAACATTACTTTTGTTCCAGTTATATTCTCTCTATATCACTTGAATGTTTTTCATCAAAGTATTTGATGGTTGACTTGAAAAGTGTGTACTTCTAGTGTTTGTTTTGGAACCTAATACTACCTGTTATTGGACCAAAAATCACCAAAACTGAAGTATACTGAAAACAACATATAATCGAGAAAAATAAGGATGAAGAAACCAAAAAATTTCTTGTACATATTTTGTGTACATAGGATGAAGAGACGGATATACTTTTTACAATTACTGATGAACTACAACTATAGTTATATACAACTAGAATTACATTCAGTTCACAACTACGATAGTTACAAATTCGGCATTCGATGATGAACCAGCCTAACTTATCCATATGCATTTGACTTCTCAAAACTCTCATTTAATGTCTGCCTGCTCAAAACACGCATACTGTCTAAGATAGACTGCAATGGCAGTAAACCTGATGTCTAGAAAACTTGTAGTTAGCGAAAAGACACTTTGTAACATTACATCATGGGCTAAGCGACATTTATCTGGGAAGAGTAACTTCACTAATATCGGCATTTGATGTTGAGCAATAAATCTCACTCGTGAATGCTGTTAAATCAGTAAAATTCCACTCTGTTATGTAACTGGGTTTTGAAGTTAGAGGGGGAATCTCAACATCGCCAGTTAGCATGCCTACAACACGAGACATTGAGGGACGAGAGGCTGGGGATGCTTGTATGCACAACAAGCCTATACTGATGACCTTTCTCACTACAGACTCATCAAATTCAGGTAAAGTTTGATCCACCAGCTCCATATGACTCTTTCTCTCATGAAGGTTCCAAGCCTGAATGAATGTATGTTTAAAAATGTTTCACAGACTAAATTTTAAGATTAACAACAAAGGACAAAGGCATGTAATAAGAAGTGATACCCTTTCAAGAAGATATGTCTCATCAGCAAAGCTTAAGTCAGCATTTGACCTCCCGCTTACTATCTCTAGAGCTACAACCCCAAAGCTGAATACATCAGCTTTCTCGGACAAATGTCCAAGCATAGCATATTCGGGTGCAAGATACCCCCTACATTAATCCACCATAGAGCTTTGTTAATATACTCTTTTATTGTTTTTCGAAAAATCTAATTCGTAACATGTTTATAATCTGCAAGTATAAGTCTTACCTGGTGCCAGCAACTTTAGTACTCATATGTGTCTGTTTATCATCAAATAATTTGGCCAAGCCAAAATCTGAGATTTTTGGTGTGAAATTGGAATCAAGCAAAATATTGCTTGCCTTCACATCCCTGTGCACAATACGAGGTTGTGATTCCTCGTGAAGATAAGCAAGGCCGCGTGCCACTCCCAAGCATATATCATAACGTGTAGGCCAGTCAAGGTATAATTTACTATTGCCTGTTCCATCAAAGCACAAACAGTTAGATATCTATTGATTCGCATAACTGGTGCTAGTATATTGCGCGCACACGCACATATATATACATGAAGTAGTCAATATATACCAGTAGCGAATAATAACATATCAAGACTTCTGTTCTCGAGAAACTCATACACCAATAAACGCTTTGCGCCCTCAATGCAACAACCGTACAGTCTTACAAGGTTCCTGTGTTGCACTGCAGATATACTAGCAATTTCTGCAATGAATTGGCTCTTTCCGTGGTGCGATCTCTCCGATAATTGTTTGACTGCAATTTCCCTTCCATCTCCTAGTGTTCCCTGATGTTATATTCACAGTACATATATTAGTAGCAACTATCATATCCTATTCATTGATCAACTCATACACATAATTTTCTCTGTAGCAGAAAAGATGCTCCACTTTTATATTACATGATATTTTCTCATGAATTGCATTTCATTAATAAATTTTGCTTTTATAAAATTTCGAAATTGGATATTTTCAACTCATATTTCATAAATTTGACACTCTGCGTTAACGCCAGTTAGATTTAAACTATATATATGATCAAGTTTAATCTTCAATTTCGACCTTTTTTTAATTTTAATTACCTTGTACACCGCTCCAAATCCTCCCTCTCCAAGCTTGTTAGCTGGACTAAAATCCGCTGTAGCAGCTTTCAGTTCAGCATAAGTATACGTGTATGGCCGTGTGTCAATTCCGGATAATTCTAGAAAGAATTAGGAAGATGATGATTACTTATTTGAATAAAATAAAATAAAAAATCCTTGTAGAGCTTGAGCTGAAATATATAGTCATCTTACCTTGATCCTCGAGTTTTTTCTGCCTTCTCCTTTTCTGGTGCACATAACATAAAAAGATTGCTATAGAAATGAAAACTGTTGCACCAAATGCAACAACAATCCCCGCAATTAAACCAGTCTGACTTCTATTCCCCCTGGGTGGAATGTTTTGAACAGTCGGAATGAAATCTGATAATAATTTTAGTTTGCGTTCTCACCGTGGGTAAACAAACTATATGCAAAATTAATTTTAGAGGTTAATTTCTGTTGTACTATATACCTGGTGTGGCACTTATAGCTGAAATCAAAGGTCCATATGTACCCAAACGTGGTACACAACAAGTCCCCTTTCCAGCCCAAAGAAGATGTATCTCAATATAATTGTCTCTCACCTGAGCTCTGAATTCCCTAACGACAGCTCTTAGTAATGTCCCTCCGGCCTCTCTTTGTATATCGAAGTTTCGTGCCTCAAGATTCCCCTGAAAGAAAATGCAACTGTGAACTATCTTAAGAGTACATGAGATCTTGATCTACATAATTTTTTTTTTGATTTCTCATTGGTATCCGCTACAAGCTACTAATCCAATCGAGCACTGTCATTTTGATTACCTTACCACTTGAGCTGACAACTGTTGGTAATCTAAGCCAGTCGTACCTTTCACAAATGAAAGAAATCCATACTGCCAAGAGCTGTAATTTGAAGATACCTGGATATATATGTTGAAAACACGCCTTCCTAGACTCTCCCAAGTCCTAGTGCCTACGAAATCTGTCTCTGCAAACTGGAGTCTCACAGTATAATTACCATTTTCAAGGCCTAATCCATAGTATCTCAACGATCCAGCCGACGTTCGAGCAGTCTGGAAAAACTCAAAGTCCGAAGTATTTGTGAATACACTTGAAGAGAAGCTCCGGTATCTTGGACTGTTGGTAGCGGATGGCAAACCAACATTACTAACAGCCCATCTGCGTGTGCTGGGCATATAATATGTTGCTGGACCAAGGGTGTCATTATCCCTATCATATACCACCTGATCACTAGATAAAATTTGCGGACCACCACATTTAATAGCAAAGCTAGAATCTGCACATCAAGATCATCCACAAATCGTTGGCATAATGTATAGAATGACTGTAAGTTAGTCCTACATATAGCTTTAGTAATTTTCAGAAACAGAGTTATGGTATCTAGAACATTTTAATCTCGAAATAGACATATATAACTTACAAATAGGGGATCCACGGCCGCATGGGAAATTCCTCTGGAGACAGTCCAAGCCAGATGGCAATATTCTATTTATGTGGAGGAACATGATACATTTATTGTCAATATGCAAGAAATTTGTGGTGGATTTCTGGCTAATAAACTAAATAGCTAACGAGAAACGCAGTTTGCAAGAATATCATCATTGAAACTCACCTGCTAACAGAATTATTCACCACGAAGTTGTTTGCCACCAAATTACTGCACAAAGGTGCACATAAATTTTGAGACAAATTAGAAATTGCAGGCAAAAAATTGAAAAGTTTATGAAACTAATAAAGCTACAATTAGTTATAGTACATAGACAAGTTTTGTTGTGTGATCCAAGAAGGAAAGCTTCCAGACAATCCATTGTATGATAAATCTCTGCAAGCAAACAACATGGATGTTAGGTACTACCTTACGCATAGCATAGATTTTATATATATGTATTCCATGATTCCATCCTTTCGATTATTGAGGAAACCTAACTCACCTATAACTTTTACTCACTTTAAGAATCATTTGTTGAAGGGTACAAATAATGTGGGGCAATTACATATAGTTGCCATTTAACGTCTTTATTACATTTTAAAATTGTCAAATCTGCAAAGTTCCATAGACACCACTATATATTCTAATGTGTACATCAACTAGGTTTTATAAGAGAAATCATGTATAGCAACGTAGAATTAAATAATCAAACAGCAGCAGTTCTTAGAGAATAAGATCTCAACGGATAGAGAAATGACATACATAGTTAGGAGATTTGGACTCTTTTGAGCCGGAAGTGAACCAGTCAACATGTTGTTTCCTAGAAACCTGAACATTGAGAATTAGCAAGGAAAAAGTTAATGGCTTTATTTCTTGCTCTTCCATATATATATGTGTTGGTATGGAACATTCAACCATGAAGGAAAGTAATAGTTACAAGTTTGCAAGTGAATTAAGATTGAAAAGATGATCTGGAATTGTTCCCGACAAATTGTTGAAGCTCAAATCCCTGAAATATAAGGTATAAATTACCATTAGTTTTGGAATGAGTAAGGTTTGCCTGAACTAATTGCATACTAGCTAGTACTACATGCTACAATGTTACCCATAAATACATAAAGCTCTGTGAATAGGGACACCTACATGAGGTCCAGACTTGGAAAATCACTTAAAAAAGAAGGTATAGGGCCAGAAATATTATTGTTCCGCAAAACTCTGTCAAAAATAACAAAAAGTTGATTGCGTTAGAACTCGTCAGATACAGACATTGTGATGCCGAAAAGCACATGCAGAGGATTATTATTCATGTATATCCTTACAAGTTGGATAGGGAGGTCATATTTCTCAGGAAATCCAGTGATGAGCTTCCATTAATCAGATCACTGATTCTCCTATAAATAATCAATCATTATGTTAGCCAACATTTACTAGTTTTTATAGATCATGCTACAAGAAACCTCGCTATACACTGAGAAGAAACCAGTACTTACAACGAATTCAATGAGACTAGACCTACAAAAGATGATGGTATCGGACCTTGAAGTGAATTTCCTTGGAGCCTCCTGCAGCATTCATATGTAACAGATGAGAATTCACAAACAAACTTTGGAGAAGCTCATGAAGAGAAGCTACAATAGAATAGTGAATAAGAAGATTGGAAAATGTCTCACAAACTGTTGAGGTTCGACCAGTTCCCAATGAATTCAGGTATTCGGCCAGTGAAGTCATTGTCAGTTGCCCACCTGAGAAAAAAAAAATTATTGGCAGAGACAAGATGATGTCAGATGTTTATATACAAGCCATTGGTCTGGAAGAGATAAATTACGATATAGTATAGACTATGTTTCATTGCTCATACACAGTCTCCAGACTTCGTAGATTAGCATATGTTGAAGGTATTGGACCAGTAAATGCATTGCTGTCGATGTATCTGGAAAGATGAAAGGAAAAAAAAATTAAGGACAATGAAAGGTACGAAACTAGTATTAGTTTCTCCCATGTCATGTGATTAGAGTGGTACATTTGTGAGTTCATTTTTTTAAGTTCCAATCTTGTTACTAAATGGTATTACAAAAGGTATCCTTTTGACTATGAAATGTAGAATGCTGTAGAAACTTACAGTTGAGTTAATCTTGTTAAGTTCCCCAGCTCCGGTGGCAAAGGTCCAGACATATTGCATATACTGACGGAACTGCCAATAAGTAAATGTGTAAGCGGCAATCGCATTACATATGTAGCACAAGAGTTTGATGTTTCACATAATCATTATTATGTGTATATTTGAATTAAATTTTTTTATTGAATGATCGATTAAAGGAAACTTATGGAACATTACAATGATCTTAATTCGGTCAGCAGTCCAAGTTCTGGTGGAAGTTCCCCTGATATTGCATTTACGCCGAAACTCCTGATAACATTAACCATGCATTAGCTAATGTGTAAATTTAGAAGAATTCGAAGTTTCACATAACCATTATTTGGAATATCACAAATAAAGATAAAGGCTTACAAGTATTGCATGCGACGGAGATTACGTATGGCCGAAGAAATTGGACCTGTCAGATAATTTCTGCCCAGATTTCTAGAAAAGAAAAAAAAGTTAGGAAGACGGAGAAACCTCTTTAACTAAGCAGTTTGGCATGTACACATGATTTTTTGTCTATAGGGAGAAGAGTGCTTTGGCTAAGTGGCTAAGCACCTTGCTCAACATGAAAACTCCCATTCTTTTGGTGGATTGAATTAGTACTCTTATAAAAGAAGAACAAGAACATAATGATACGATGGATAGCCCCTAAATATTCAAGGAATGAACAGAGATATACAACCTCGCCGACTGTGTAATATTACTAATGTATTGCCTGAATCTCACAAATGACTCCGTTTAGAAAAGGTTTGGGGCAATCTCAGACATTTAAAGGCTATACATATAACGTCTATATATAATTTACCATAAAAACCATAAGCAAGAAAAACATACAAATCAATGAGATAAGTCAGATTCCATAGTTCTTCTGGCAATGGTCCCACAACTTCTCTTGTAAAAATCCACCTACAATAAATGAAATAGAGAAACTATTGAATCCTAAACCAAACTAGATTAAAGGACATGCAGATTAATTTTTTCCAATGAGAACAAAACGCATAAAACTTGAGGGAAATTATATAGACAGAGCAGTTTGTGTTAAGAGTGTGTAACTTAAAAAAACTTGTGTGTCTATATTATGTCGCAAAACCTGGCAGCATTCTTTACATACAGATTAGTAATGTGGCAAGTAGTGTTTCCGTCGTAGGAGCAATCACATTTGATAGCGGGATTAATTTCAGCGACATCAGTATCATCAACTGCAGCTCCACTACATAACTCTCCGCTAATATTCCATCTGTTACTGGCTGAAATCCCAAATCTGGAGAATTTGGTGTTCAATGCTGTTGCTGCAGTGGCAGCTCAAACAAGTTGTAATCAGAGGTGCGGACCAAGTATCTGTCTATTTCAAGTCGGAGCGTGGGTGGGTGGGGTTTCAAATTATATATATAGAAATGGAATTATTTCCGAGGTTAGGGGCCAAATCTTAAATTATCAAAAATATTACACGTCGATAAAATTCAAATTTCTTTTGGGTTGGGGTCCGGATGCACCACTGTCCCCCTCCTGGTTCCGCCCCTGGCTGTAACTACATTGAGGATTCCTCTGTAAAATTCATGAAAAGACATTTTTGGAGGAGGAATTCATTGCAACACTTTCAGGAAATGAGGGATTTTGTGTCATATATTGTATAACGAACACTACAGTTGCGACCTGCAAGCACTTTTCACACAGAACATGGAGCTTTTTGTGCTATTTTCCAGTAAAGATAACATTTTGAAGTTCCATTCCTTTCAGATTTGCAGTGAGGATGTAAATGCATATTGTAATTTGTAAAAAAGATGCAAATTGAGTAGAGTAGCAACATAGCAGAGTAAGTACCTTCATTGGGATCAGTTGTTGGATTTAGCCTGGTGGAATTGGGACTAGTTTGAGCTTCAGCAGTCTCAATCATTACTCCCAGGCCAATAACAATGCAAAGAATGAGCACTAAGCTTACTGGTTGTCCAAATCTGAAACACCATTGGGTACTTTGCCCTGAGACCATCCTATTTTGACTTGCTACTGCAATCTTGAGAACAATGATGATAAATTAAAGGGTGTTTTTCAGCATTTATATCTATCTTTATGTAATCTTGTCCGGTTTGTTAGTTAGGTGTATCTTGATCCACTTGTGTCTTAACATGTCAACACTTGCTGCTCCACTTGTTTGTCTTTCAATATCATAATCGGCCATGTTGCAAGTGTGATCATCATTACCATTTACCATTGTATAGAAAAGGAGTCGACAGACAACAGTCAGTGGAAAAACTACCTAATATGATCAAAAACAACGTGCTACACTCCTACTTGCATGAGTATACTAAATTATCTTCTTGCTTGGACTTTCTAAAATTAGTTATCAATTGTCTGTAGTATAATTATTAAAAATTGCCTCAATAGCCGACTTCTCTCTAACCTTTTCTTTTTAAATTATTATTTTACGTAATGCATTTTAAAAAATTAAATAAAATACATACAAATATGATATCAAAGTATTATACATGAATTTGTATGTATTGCTATTAAATGATGTTTTAAACCATCGATTATTTCAAATATGATCATCCGTATTTTATAAAATATTAATTTTTATTTAACAAAATCACATTTTTTACGTTTATGTAAAATAGTGATAGTATTTTTGGCCATATGATGAAACTTACTCTTGAAACAAAGCCATAAAAAGTCAAAGAAGAATAGATAAAACAAGTGGGGCGAAAGAGCGAGGAAGAAATCCCATCAATTAGCCAAAGCCCTCGTTTCTTCTTCTCCTTCTTCATCGCGATTTCTCCCTACCCAGTTGAATACAATTGAAAGCTATATCCACAAATTAACCTCTCTCTCGCCTCTCAACATGGTAAGTAACTACTCTTCTTTTACACCAATTTTCAATTGCCATGCCCCTACTTCCTTTTACTTACTTGTCAAGTTTAAGCCTTTTGAGCTGCTATGCTGCTCGTTTCTTTCATTTGATAGTCTTTTCAGTTTGATTGCTTCTTTTCTGTGGTTATCGTTCTGGTTACTAGCTTTACAAGTCAATTCCTTCAGTTTAAACTGTTCCTTCAGCTGCAAATGAAATCTTGTTTTTGTGACTACTTTTTTGGATTGTTCATTTTTGTTGATGAGGGGATTATTGATCAGCACGATTTTGTTTCCGTTTTGATTATCTTAGTGGCAGAACAAGCTGGGCAGAGGACAACGCGATAAGGTGCAGCAACTCATGTCCATTACTGGGGCAAGGTACAGTTGCTTCGCTAGCTTTTAGAATATCTGGAATTGGAAATGGGTGTTTGTTGAAAAGTTGCTGTCTTTAACTGTCGTACATGTTCCCGTGGTTGTTTTACTTTGAGTTGTGACTACTGGTGCGATTCGGTCTTGGTTGAGATCAAATATGGAGTTAGACCTTGTAGTTTTTTCTACCAAATCCCACATGTTTGCTTGATGAATTTGATCTTATTAAACCTATGCTGGCAGCTTTATTAATAATTTTCTCAAGGCTTACTGCTAAATCTTGTTGTGTCTATTGTATGATATATTTCACCTGATAGCTGATACCTGTTCCCTGTGTTTTGCATAATGAAGTAAAATGTAAAGATATTATTGATAACTAGTTAAGTCGTTACTGAGTACATCACCTCCGGCATACTCTCTGGCATGACAGTCGGTTGACATTTTTCCCCTTTTGGCTTCATTAATGTTGTTTGTCTAATTTGTTGCATTCGATTTTGACTCCATTTGTATATAGGAAGACTTATTGTGAACTCTTCTTTTCTCACTATGTTGAATGCAGTGAAAAAGTTGCTATTCAGGCTCTTAAATCCAGCGATTGGCAACTTGAGGGAGCATTTGAATTTTTTTACAACCAGCCCCAAGTCAAGTCAACTGCTGATACAAGACATTTAGAGGAGCTGTACAACAGATACAGAGGCAAGATTCTTTATTTTTGAACTCCATCAATTTTTGTGATGAAATGCTTGCCTTTTATGATAGATCTGCAAAACCATCGGATTTTGCTCGCGTCTTTTGCATATGCTTCCACAGTAGAGTTCCTTTTATAGAACTAGCTAGATTGAACATGTCAATCTCTCAATTGCAATTACCCATCACTTATGCACATCTTAAAGATGGGCAATGTTTGCTCATGTGTTACTTACTGATTAATATGCCACCCCCCTCTCTGTTAGTGCCTCTGGTAATGATTGATTGCTGGATGCTTCAAATTTATGGCTGAATGGCAACAAGAATGGTACAAATTCTAGTCTACTGTAGCCTGTCAATAAGTAAGAGCTGTGGTATTGATATAGTAGTGCCTACCATCACAACATTCCATCAGTCTGGTGAATAATGTGAAAGACTCTTTATGTAGCAGTTGTAACCATTGCAATCAATCTCAATTGATACTGATGATACTTCCACCTACCTTACCATCATGCATCTTGTTTGTTTTCAGAATCCCATCAATGATGCATAAAAATTCCTTTTGTTGAAGGCATAGTTTTAATAAGCAGAAGTTGCAAGTTGTATAATCCGGACCAAAAAAATAAAGGGTTACAAAATGCAATCAGAGTTGGTAATTGCACCAACGTACTGTGATGATGCTGTCATCCTAATTGTAGGTCTGCAAGTTGTAACTATTATCTACCCAACAACTATTTTATTTCATTGAATTAAATTCCCATAAACAACAAGAGCACTGTACTAGGGCCTTTGGACACCTCTGTGCCATTGGTAACCGGTATGATTGAAGGAGAACACAAGTCCTATAGTGTTTGCTTACATATACTAATGAATTTTTTTATTTTGGTTGTTGCATACTACCTACGTCCCTAAGCAAAACACACAAGGGAGGCTGGGCACCAAAATTAAGTAGAAGTGGAGAAATAATGATTTATAGCTGTATGTGAGGTTGTAATTGAGGTGTTGTTCAAGTAAAAATCAAATAAAAAATTTAGAAAGTGAAAATAGTTGTTTAAAGTAATACTAAAGTTGCCATTTTTGGACAGAAATTTCTAATGGGACACACAAAAGCGAAAGTTGTCTAATGCACTATAAAACAGGAGGGATATTAGTTTTAACCCTGCTTTGTACCCATGGCAAAGAGATTTGTGGATTGCACTGGGGTGAACCATTTCAAAGCCTAGGGAGTAGAAGTTAGTTTCTCATGAAATTAAAGTGGCCCTTCGTGGATCGCCTACGTGCGCTCAAACCCTTTGATGCTTGTAAGTAGCTCGATTGATGTTAATTCTTCTTGAGAAGGTCTTAAAAAAAGTAAAAAGGAGGGCTAATCTGAGCGTTCTGCAAACACTGAGAAACCCTGAAGCTCATTAGTTAATCAACATCTACTCTCACTTACACTGGTTAGCAGGATGAGAGTAACAGCTCTTGTTTTGTTTGCATGAGCATCTTCTTTTGAACATGTTTTTATCCTTTATTATTCGCCTTGAAGTACAAGTCTGAATAGATTCTTTTGAACTTTACAGATCAATATGCGGATATGATTTTAGCAGATGGAATCTCTCTACTTTGCAATGACCTGCAGGTAATTAAGAACTTACAAGTTTGTGCATCACCTCTTGTGATACATCAGGAGGAGATTATTATCTTGCATTGTAGATAATTTGCCTGCGTAATGGTTATAAACATGTTTCTCTAACTCTGTCCCATTCAATTTCTGACAGTTTCCTTTTTGGTTGGTTCCCACCCAATTCTTCTCGTTTATATTTTTGGAAATAGCATCACCTTTTCTCCTCCTCCAGTCCACTACTTATGTTATTGATTGATGAATGTCTTATCCACCAATGAGAACCCTAATCACATCATGTATACTAATGAAAATATACTCAACCCACTGTCCAAAATAACTGTCCAAAAACCAAATGTAAATAACCTAATGAGATAAATAGAGTATTTGTTCCTTTTTCTTCACGAGTATCACTCGTTTGTAACACAAAAATTGGTACTTCTTTTGCAGGTTGATCCTCAAGATATAGTCACGGTAAGCTATTTTTCAGCTCATATAATCTTTTCGTCACACTATAGATAGAAATCCCACTAGGACCTGATTAATTTAGGATTTTTTTACCCAAAAGAAGCATGTTTTTCCTGGATTTTAAAAATGTTCGATTATTGTTGGGGTCTTTTTTCGTAGTCTTCACATTTTGTATGTATGCTTCTTAGTTGGTGATTTCGTGGCACATGAAAGCTGCTACTATGTGTGAATTCTCAAAGCAGGAGTTTGTTGGAGGATTACAATCTCTTGGGTAAGTGTGGCTCAAATAATTATCTGGTCTTATGTTCCTTATTTCATACTACATACCAAATTGAAACTTTTGTCATTTGGATGCGATTCAAATTTACCACTTCGATGGCAGGATAGACTCACTGGAGAAGTTCAGAGAAAGAATACCATTTATGCGTTCAGAACTGAAAGATGATCGTATGTGATGATGTGCAAATTCCCTTAATCCCGACAGAATTTCCTTTTCCTTTTAAAGTGCTTTGCCTAATGACTCCTTACCTCTAATCTTTTACTTTTTATGTTGCTAAAATTATGATTTTTATTCTTACAGAGAAGTTCCGCGAGATCTATAACTTTGCATTTGGCTGGGCCAAAGAGAAGGTAACTTGGTTATGTAATATCATCTGATGTCTTCAATTACAATTGTTATACTTTGTTATTAGTGTTGTCTAAAGAGTTGTATTCTTAGTTGGCTTTCTGCTGACACGTAACTGTAGCAATTAAAAGATAAACTAACATAATAACATTATTTATCATGCAATGGGATGTAATGGTAGTCTTCAGTATTAATTAGTACTATCAGTAAGACATAACAGAATGCAATGTCTTATTAATATCTTTTATCAAGCAGCTTGGTGTGAATAATTAGAACTTATTGTCAAATGGCCTACTGTTGCCCTTGTTTGATAAGGTTGGAGTTATTTCTCCAGGTGTGAAAACACAATTTTAAGATTGCTGATAACTCTTGATCTAATGTGCTAGCATAGAAAGTTTTGGTAGGGGCTTTCTTTTAAGTTTCCATTCTAGTACTTCTTTCTATCGTGAGTCTTGGTCCTGGTTATCTATCCTTTTCTGATCCTGCCGGTATATCATTATATATAAAGTGCCCTATTTTCTCAAACCTCTCTGATTTTGTTTGCCCATTTCACACTCAGTTCATTTGTTTCAGGAATCCATAGCGTAATCAATATATCTTGTTCTTTAAGAATGGTGCATTATGAAGGCAGTAATTTCCAGAAGCCATTTGCATATCAATCCCATTTCTTGGGTGCATCAATGATCTTTATCTTTCAGTGAAAGTTGTCCTATAAATCCTGTTATTTCTGCTTTGATCTTCAACACTTTGATCCTACCAAAACTACCAAAATTCCTTGCTCTATGTTCCTACCAAACTACTTTGCTTATTTCTTGGGAACTTTGTTTTTATTAGAATCTGATGACTGTGTTACGTCTTCTCTCAGGGACAGAAGTCATTGGCATTGGATACAGCAATCGGAATGTGGCAATTGCTATTTGCAGAGAAGCAGAAGCAATGGCCATTGGTAGATCATTGGTGCCAGTTTTTGCAGGTGGGAATCATCTATATCTGGATACATTGTTTTTATGCATTTAGTTAATTAAAAAATTGTCATGATCCAAATGTTGTTATTGATGCTTTGTGTCGCGTGTGTACACCAAATCACAATAATTGTGCAAGATCTCAGGAAGGGTAGTAATTTACATACCTCTCAAGTCTCATCCATTCGAAGTACAAAACCCCGGATTTAATGTGACCAATTCCATGTATTAGATTTGATTTTAACAAGAAGATTCTGTTCGAAGAGGTTGCAGAGTATTTTTTCTTCTGAGACTTTGGGATGATAATTTATTGTTCCCCTTCGTTTTTTGTAGTTGTTTTAATTCTTATGGGAGTATATTCTTTGGGCTGAATTGGTGGGGCACCTTTAATCTTGTTGGTGGTCTTTCAACTTTTGAATAGTGGCATAGTTGCATATACATGAGTCTTAACTTTTTGGTTACATTTTTTGAGAACTAAATTGTTATAAAAGCAAAATTAAATATCTGTTATTGGCATTTCCTGGATATTATCTTATTGACATTTTATCTTCTGTCTGATCATTCAGGCTCGGCATAACAAAGCGATTTCTCGTGATACATGGGCTCAACTGCTGGAGTTTGCAAGGGTAAGTTAATGGATTGCATTTGTGAAAAAAAAATTTAGCGTTCCTTGTTTAAAGATACAAAAGATATTGTACCTGTTCGAATCCTATAGCCAATACACCTTCGTTATTGTTTGATTTCCCTGCTCCCTGCAATATGTTCGAATACAAAAGCTGGTACTTGCATTTTTCCTTATCAATGAATAACTGGCTTCTTGATGCAATCTTGACCCTCGTGCAGACGGTCGATCCTGCACTATCAAACTATGATCCTGATGGGGCTTGGCCATATCTCATTGACGAGTTTGTTGACTACTTGACTGAGAATAGTATTATGCAGAAGGGCAAGTTGACTGATTGGAGCAGTAGCAAACAATGATTTATTGCTCAAGTTGTGTATTACTATTTTGCTTTGAGTGATGATAAATTATTCCTTATTCAAATTTCAAGAGAGGAACAAAAGGCAATTTGTGTGTAAATTACTCGGGCTTGTTTATGCTGTGTACTGGTGATGCTATCAACTTCTATTTAAATTTTAAAATACTCCTTTTGTTTTAGCTTGGTTTTGTGAAATAGGCAGATTATACTTCCCGAGCTTTACATTTTACGCCTTGGAGAAAAGGAAGTTCATCTCCCATTGTGTTGAATCTGTTTTGGGTTGGGATCCTATCCATGTCCAGGCCTGGATTTGCGTGCTCGTCTGCAAACTGTAAACTAGGCCTTGATTCTCGGAAAAAGATAATCCTCCTTTGGCTAGATTAGATTATGCTTTGTTCTTCCTTTTTTTTGCATTTGCCATATAAAAAGAAATGAAAGTTCATAATTAATGTTTAAGTTTGGATTGTTTTCTCATCCTATACATGTTAGGTTTTAAAGGTAGTCATATGTGGCTGATCAAGAAGGGGGAAATTTGTTCCGTTTAGATTTTTATCTTAGCTTAGAAAAGTATCTAGTACTCTTAGTTCACTTGAACATTGTAAAAGAGAAAACTTACTGTATGTCAGCAGTCTAGTAAATTTTATATAAGATGTTAGGTTTCTGAATATAATTTTTATATATTTAAAGAAGATCAAGAAGGAAGCATCCAATAATAGAACTCTTTTATTGAAGATTAGAAGACTGCACAAAATAGTTGAAGACTAATGAAAAATGTGTCCTTAGATACCTTGACTCAGATATTTTGAAGAAACTAAGTGTCTGAGAGACAAACGTT
>JAYMSR010000257.1:0-16392 GCA_036897825.1 Plantago rigida
AATTGTAGTACTAGGAAGGACTATTTAATTGCGACATGCCCAAGAAATACGTATTGATGAGGCTTCGTCCATGGAATGCCAATGGGCAATAGTCCACATGTTATATAATCACGCCCAATAAATGATCAAAAAATTTTAATAGAAAAATTGTGCTAAAAGATAACATGTGTTGGTTTTTGAAACCAATAAGTCATTGAAATATCATTTCATTGGTAACAGTTAACGGGTGGATTTTTGAATGAATTATTATTTTGCAACTTTTATAACAACTTTATACAACCATGATATGAATGTAACTAGTGACCACCTTTTAATCTTTCCATACCTTTGAGTCAATTTTTCAAAAGCATCCCAACATACTTTATGAGCACGTAAAACATACCAAATGTTTTTCTGAATCTTTGATTCAAGAGGATGCAAATGTAACGCCCTAAAATTTTAGATAGTTCAAAGGGAGTGAGAACAATGCTAGTACCAATAAGATGCACTTTCCCCTCTAGAATCTATCTATAAGAGCTTAAAAGTTAAGTGTGTTTACTCTACAACAATTTTATGGTGGGTGGTCCATTGAGAAGGGAAGTATCCCAATGCGCGCACGAGTAAGAACAAAGTGCGTGAGAAAATACATAAACTGGTACATTGAGGGTAAATATCACTCTTAACCAATGATGTAACTGCGCCGTTTAAAAGGGTCGGGTCTTGACTGACAAATGATCGAGTCGTTACGGATTTAATCAGTATAAAGATTATATAATTGAAAAGGTAAACATAATCCTTGTTCATATTTTAATATACTTTACAACATACTCCGGTACAAGTTTTTATTTTCACACAAGTGAAGTCTTGGTGCAAGTCCAAGTCACCCAACCTTTGATGAAGACTTTGGTTAACCAACTCACCAAATCCATTGCCGTACACCTCCAATTACAGGTAGTACAACCCCCTTATCGTCATTTCCCCATTTCCATTCTCCCCAAAGAACCTTCTCTTCTCTCTCTTCCACCTTCCATCGTTTACCAATTAGCTGTCCATTTCCTCTTCCCTCCCTCCTCAATTCTCCAACAACCATCCACAGATTTCCTTCTCCCTCTTCCTCTCTCTCTACAATCATATCTTCTATAAATATCTCATGAATTAACCGATTCCTGATTATCAAAGCCCAAATACATCTCCCAGTGTAATTGGGTAGCTGGTCAGGGTTTAAGGATGGCGCCTAGCTTCAGGGACCTGCAATTGACGGCGTCTGTTGCCGGAAAGGAAGATTACGGAGAGGATGAGCGGCTGCTCGGCGAGTATGACGAGGAGAGTTCCGGAAATTTGCAGAGGATTCAGGTCAGCGTGACCGGGATGACTTGTGCAGCTTGCTCGAACTCCGTGGAGTCAGCTCTCATGAGCATGAACGGCGTCGTTAGGGCATCGGTCGCTTTGCTTCAGAACAAGGCTGACGTCACCTTTGATCCTGCCGTGCTTAAGGTTCGGGTTCTGCCATTTGTGAGATTTCTGCATTTGGTGCTTGTGATTTAGTAGCTCATGTGTGTTTAGTACTTGCCCTTGGTAGTGAGTGATCCATTTCTAGGTTGTGATTCAGTGGATTATGGTCAACCGTTTTGAGGTTGTAGTATCTGGTGGCTAGATTCTTTGCTAATTCGATATGCCGTAGCTAGATTTTGATTGGTGATCATGGCTAAATCATGTTACTGCCAAAGGAAAAAGTTGCTTAAACGATGCGTGGGAATGAAGTTAGAGATATTGCTGTACGGAATGGTTGAATGAGTTAATGATGATGCAATGCAAGTGCTGTGATTAATGTTTTTTTTTTCAACTTGAAATTTGGGAAGATAATTATAATGATCAGTTTTGTACTTTCGAGCCTTAATGGTTTGCCATTATTATCTGTTAAAAGCTTGGGTATAAGTCGGGTTGTTGGTGTATGAGCCCCCTACTGAAACTGCGGTATTTCTGTAAAAGCATAACACCTGTTAATTTACTGAGGTTCGACTCCAATCGACACATGTATGATGGTTCATTATTGACTATGAGTTAATTTAGCGTTGGTTGGTATAAGTGAGTTAAGTTTTAAATTATGGCTCTTCTCTGCATACATTCCAATGAAACTTGCAGCCATTTTATCTGGTTTGATCAGAATTCACCTCCAACCTTGTCGCCCAGGTTCCTTAGGATTTAGATCAGACTGCTACCTTAAGCTGACTTTACTAGCTGATTGAATGCTTCACACATGAAACTGTTGTGGTTTTAGTTGCATCTTAGTTTGTGCACTTCTTGTTTGATTGAAGACATCACATTATGAGTTTACCTGTTGATTGAAAGGTTTCTCTGCGGAATCTTGATGGTCTTAGATGCGCTTTGCTTTATATCATTCTTACTTCAGGATGAAGATATCACAAATGCTATAGAAGATGCTGGGTTTGAGGCAGAGGTTCTACCTGAACCAAGTACGTCTCAGTCTAAGCCACGTGGGACATTAGTAGGTCAGTTCACAATAGGAGGAATGACATGTGCTGCATGCGTAAATTCGGTAGAAGGTATTCTAAAGAATCTACATGGTGTAAGAAAGGCTGTAGTTGGATTGGCTACTTCTTTAGGAGAAGTTGAATATGATCCAACGGTTATAAGTAAGAATGATATTGTCACTGCCATTGAAGATGCTGGTTTTGAATCTACATTTGTACAGAGCAGCGAGCAGGACAAACTTGTGGCTGGAGTTACTGGGATTTTCAGTGAAATGGATATACATGCACTAGAGGGAATTCTGTCCAACCTGAAGGGTGTACGACAATACCTTCTTGACAGAACATCTAAAGAAGTAGAAATTCATTTTGATCCGGAGCTTCTTGGTCCTAGAACTATAGTTGACGAGATTGAGAGCTCCAGCTTTGGGAAAATTAAGTTGCATATTAAGAATCCTTATTCTAGAATGGTGTCCAAGGATCTTGAAGAATCTTCAAAGATGTTTCGGCTATTCACGGCTAGCTTGTTCCTAAGCGTAAGTTAATTTTTATCTATTTCTTAATTATCTGTCTTTATCGGCCTAGCATTACATGTCAGACAAGGTATCTTATTAATACCTGAAGATGGAGTAGCATATTAACTCCACCATTTAAACACCCCTTCCGTCCCAATCTTGTCTGTTCACTTTCCTTTTTTTGTTTGTCCGATCTCATCTTCCCATACCTTAAACAAAAAACCTCTCCCATACTTTGTTCACTCTCTCTCATACTTTATTCACACACTCATACTTTTATTCATTCCACATTATGTTTTCTAGATTATTCTAATTATTTATATGGTTTACGCTTAAAACTCATGCCTAGCTCAATGAGTCTAGGACAGAGGGAATATCATCTATTACCACCAATAAGTTGGATGTGGAGCTTACTTGACTGCTGGAGTGAGAAAGTTTCTTCTGTTTAAACACAATTTCCATTTGGAGAGGGTTATGAAAACAATAAATTATCTGATTACTAAATCTTAAATCTTCTCCCACAGTTGTGAAATGGTTTTAACTAACTGTCTACTCAATTTATTCTAGGTTCCTGTCCTCTTTATGCGAATCATCTGTCCTAGCATTCCTCTGTTGTATGCCTTACTACTTTGGCGCTGTGGTCCATTTGAAATGGGTGATTGGCTGAAGTGGGGTTTGGTCACAGTTGTTCAATTTGTTATTGGCAAGCGTTTCTATGTTGCAGCCGGCAGAGCACTTAGAAATGGTTCCACAAACATGGATGTCCTAGTTGCACTGGGAACTTCAGCGTCATACTTCTACTCTGTGGGTGCATTACTATATGGTGCAGTAACAGGGTTCTGGTCTCCCACATATTTTGAAACGAGTGCGATGCTAATTACTTTTGTACTGCTCGGTAAATATTTGGAATCTCTTGCAAAGGGTAAGACATCTGGGGCTATCAAGGAGCTTGTGGAACTTGCTCCTGCTACGGCTACTTTGATTATACATGACAAAGGTGTGCTCTCTTTATTGTATGCTAACTCATCACCGCACTTTCTCTTCTCATGTTTTAGTAGTAATTGAGTACTTTGATAGTGACATGCTTGAATCAGTGTATTTTGGTGATATATTTCTGTGAATACTTGCATTGTAACATTCATTGCAGGAGGAAAAGTTGTAGGAGAAAGAGGAATTGAGGCTTTGTTGATTCAGCCTGGTGATGTATTAAAAGTTCTTCCCGGGGCAAAGGTCCCAGCTGATGGTGTAGTTGTATGGGGTTCAAGCTATGTTAATGAGAGTATGGTGACTGGTGAAGCTGTTCCTGTTTTGAAAGAAATCAACTCATCAGTTATTGGTGGCACAATGAATTTGCATGGTTCTCTCCGCATAAAGGCCAACAAAGTAGGATCTGAAACAGTTTTGAGCCAGATTATATCTCTGGTTGAGACGGCACAGATGTCTAAAGCTCCTATACAACAGTTTGCAGATTATGTGAGTATTATTTTCTTGTTCTTCCCCCCAGGATGTTTAAGATGTAGTGTTATTGTTAATGGATAGGCAAGTTACCCTTGGACTTATCTGTCCTGGACAAACATGTAAATGCAATGCAGATAGCATGTTGAATCTCAATGGATGTGATGCCGGTTTGTTTTACACTATTTCCAAACCCTTTTCATTGCTTCGTAGTTGATCAGTTCCTAATCATCTGCAATCTCTTACCTGAACAGATTGCAAGCATCTTTGTCCCGACAGTAGTAACGTTGTCATTGTTGACATTACTTGGATGGTAAGCTTCTATGGACAGAGAAACTGTTGATTGATTGCGTTCATATTCGTTAAAAGGTCTTTATTGACCAATAATCTGATTGTTTCTGACACTGATGTGTCATACATTTTCAGGTACCTTTCTGGGGTACTCGGTGTATACCCCAAGGAATGGCTTCCAGAAAACGGAAACTATTTTGTCTTCTCTCTAATGTTTGCAATTTCAGTTGTTGTAATTGCATGTCCTTGTGCACTTGGGTTGGCCACCCCAACTGCTGTCATGGTCGCGACAGGGGTTGGAGCTAACCACGGCGTGCTCATGAAAGGGGGTGATGCATTGGAACGGGCCCAAAAGATCAACTATGTCATATTTGATAAGACTGGAACCTTAACCCAGGGAAAAGCTACAGTCACTAGTTCAAAAGTGTTTTCAGGCATGGATCGTGGAGAATTCCTTACATTAGTAGCTTCAGCAGAGGTACATCTTTCTCTGCCAAGCTGTGTTTCTTTCTGCTGTCGAAGCTTACTCCAACCCCCCCCCCTTCCTTACATAACATGAAGCATCTCAGCTATAAACCAAGAGAGTTTGTGAGTAACCTTATTGATGTTAGTTATAGTAGGGGAAAAAATGTCTTCACAACGGGGTGCTCCATAATATGGTGAATTTTCATTGTCAGAAGTACTGGTAGCTTTGCTATTTGGAAGGATTAGAAACTCCAATTAGTTATTAATCAATCCATTTCTACCAAAGTTCAAATCTATATCTGAATTATTGCTGCTTATTTACTTTGCACAGGCTAGTAGCGAACATCCATTGGCCAAAGCAATACTTGAATATGCACGGCATTTCCATTTCTTTGATGAACATTCTGATACAAAGGATACGCAAAATGGCGTGGTGGATTGCAAGACCTTTGGATGGCTTCTTGATGCATCAGGCTTTTCTGCTTTGCCTGGACAAGGTGTGCAATGCTTTATAGGTGGAAAAAAAATTCTGGTAAGTTTTTGTAATTCCAGGCCATCAGTATTTAAATTTTAAGAAAATAAGGTTTAGCTGTGAAATGTACGCTCTTTTTCCCCCCCTCATCTAATAATGTCGTGTTGAATAGGTTGGTAACAGGAGTCTCATGACTGAAAATAGTGTCATTATCCCGGATGTTGTTGAAAACTTTGTGGTAGATTTGGAAGAGAGTGCGAAGACTGGAATACTTGTGGCCCGTGATAATGAGCTAATCGGTGTTCTCGGAGTAGCTGATCCTCTGAAGAGGGAAGCTGCGGTTGTTATAGAAGGTCTCATGAAAATGGGCATCAAACCTGTTATGGTTACAGGTGATAATCTAAGAACTGCCAAGGCTGTTGCAAAGGAGGTCAGTATCTTCCCATCTCTTTCCTCCCCCTGTTATTCGAGGCTATTTGAAAGAATTATGATTTGAATGACAGAATAATCTAATCTTCAATACAGAAAGATCAAACAGTTTTCCTGGTAGATAGTTCTGAAAGACCAAGAATATATATTACCAACTGTTTAATGCTTTAGTCTGCCTTCAGTAATCACTAGATGAGATGATTAGATGTTCATTAGTTCCTGTTAAATTCTCTGTTTTCCATGCAGGTTGGTATTGCAGATTTCAGGGCAGAGGTGATGCCTGCAGGAAAAGCTGATGTTATACGATCATTCCAGAAAGGTGGAAATGTAGTAGCAATGGTGGGTGATGGTATAAATGATTCTCCTGCATTGGCTGCTGCTGATGTAGGCATGGCAATTGGGGCTGGAACAGACATTGCCATTGAAGCTGCTGACTATGTGTTAATGAGAAGCAGCTTGGAAGATGTTATCACTGCTATCGATCTTTCCAGAAAGACTTTCACTCGTATACGATTGAATTATGTGTTTGCTATGGCTTATAATGTGGTCGCCATCCCAGTTGCTGCAGGGATGTTCTTCCCCTGGCTACGGATCAAGTTACCCCCATGGGTAGCTGGTGCATGCATGGCTATGTCATCTGTTAGTGTTGTATGCTCTTCTTTACTTCTTAGGAGATATAGAAAGCCAAGACTTACCACTATACTGGAAATAACTGTAGAGTAGAAATTAGAAGGAATGTGGGGAAATGGAGAGAGGAAGTGTATGTATGTCTGGAGTTGACTTCAGCGGGTGACTGCGGCAACTGGAGAGGAGGAGAAGAGAAGTTTTCGGTTTCTTGGCCTGAATTTTAACAGGCCACTTTTTCGAGTGTTGTACTCCTTCGCGTGTACTATAGCAAAATGCTGGCTGATCTCCCCTGCAATGTAAATTCTATTTGTTGTATCTTATGGTCAGTCGTTCTGAATTTGTTCGTAATTTGACATGCAAGTAGAGAAGAAGCTTCCTCCGCTGCCTTACCTGACAAAGAACGCTGTGTTTAAGTATTTGGGTTTCTGGCCCTGAAACACAGCAAAAGTTGCTCAGCTATATTATGCCTGTCCAATTCTTTTCCTTTTTACTTTGCATCAGCCGGTGTTGTTGATTATTATCAAAGTAAATGGACAGAATATGCATACTTACATAGTGCCATAGCATGCTTAACTTTGGCGAAATTAAATTCCTAAAAAATATCTAACAAACAGCTCTTCGTTTGTATAAATGCGGACGGAGATCTTTCAGAGCATGGAAAAATGCTAGTTGCCTCAACTAATTTTGAGATTGCTAGTGTTACGAATTTTGCAGTACAGTGGTCTATAGGAGTCTGGGAGTACGTGTTTGACCTGCATGAGTGTGTTCAACAATGTGCTTGAAAACAACTGAGCTAACTAGTAACTTGAGGTACTAAAAAATAAATCTACACATAATAAATAATTAGGAAAATTATTTTACACTCAAATTAAATGTTTTCTCATTACAAATTGAATATATCAGGTTCTCTAATTTATATTAATCTTTCATTCAAAACTGTACGTCATTCTAATTTACCAGGTTATTCGCAATGAAATGTCTAATAACCTAAGTTTCACTATTAACTAACAATTCATATCTAGATCTATTGATATGAATATTGTAGTGTTTAATTAAATATCCTTCGAGATACATATAAAGTAGTGGAACTGTAATGGAGTTGGGAGGTACCAATAGGAGTTGTTGGATCAAGAATGGAGTATGTTGGATGAGAGGTAATAATTTGCAAGGTGAATAAGAAGTAAATAACCTCTTCTCTGAAATCACTCGCCTGGAGTTAGTCTAACAAAGAAATTTTACAATATGCAGATTGTGATTTGTGAGCATCCGTTTTTGGCTGAAACGACCTATAACCTGCCAACTCTTACTCCAGGGCTATGCAATAGAAAAGAGAAGACCTTGTGGGGAAGATGACAAAAACCCTATCATTTTTCTATCCATCTCCAATTTCAACATACCGCAAAATCAAATTGTCAAGCTTAAAGGTCCATGCCGCCGATTCCGTTCATTACCCGCTCGCAAGCAAAATTGTCGTCAAAAGTAAGCCAAAATTGCTCTCTGTTCTTCAATTCAATGTTGAAATTATCACTTTCGGTTTATTCACTGTTTCAATCACACGCCTAATTTCATCGTCACCGTAGAAATCGGTTTCATTAATCCGATTGTTCTATTTTCTGAGCTTGTAGGCTAATTTTGTCAAATGATTTTTATTTACTCTGCTGCCAGTGGCCTCATTGTTTGTTTCTACATTCTGCATTTTGATGGCTGAGGTTGAATTTGTACAGTGTACACCTTTTCTGTTGGTTTTTAAGTATTTGAAATATGGTGAAGTGAGTCAGTCTGTTGAACTTTATGCGATTGTTCTCGATTCATATCGTGAAGGTGGATTTATTTGAACCCAGATCTACCATATTCGGCGGATGAAAGTTGCTTAAAGGCAGAGTTTTCCAAGTTTGGGCGGATAGCTGAAGGTTTTTGTGTCAATTGTAACATTAACATGTGTTTTTAGTTTATAGAATATCTCTAGATCTTGCATTGCATTTGATGTTGGTGTTTCGTATGCGTTTGTTGGCAGTTAAGCTTGTCAAGAACGAAGCTACAAATAAGTCGAAAGGATATGCGTATATACAATACACGTCGCAAGAGGAAGCCATGCTTGCTTTAGAAAGCATGGAGCACCAGGTATTTATTTCCCTGGTTGTGTTTTTACCAATGTTATGGAGAATTTGTGTCATAAGATCATTCACTATCTTTCTTTATCCAGTACTTTGAGGGTCGGCTTCTATTTGTGGACATTGCAACGCTTCGGGAGAAAGATTTTGGTGGATCTCCAAAAGCTTCAGGCCCCCCTCAACATCAAAGTTCCACAACAAAAGATGATTCCGATGACTAACAGCACATACATTATGCACCACCTCATTTCAACTGCATTACTAGCTCAAGTTATAGGGGGAGTTTTTTTTCCAGTCCCAACTTATAATGCACTGATGGCACTTATTTCTTTAATACTGTGATGGCAGCTACACACACATGTAAAACATATTACTGCATACTACACAAAATTTATACTTGAAGGGATCATATCTTGGTCCAACTAAGGCGATGTCTTTAAGTTTGCATAGAAAGGCCTACTTGGTGGATGGCTTATCTTGAGTTTTGGGGTTCCCAAGTTGAGCATATTGTGCATGGTCGGGGATCTAAAGTCTAGCAGAATATTGTTAGATCATGCCGCTTACTGTTTACAGCTGAAACCAAGGCCTTTTTGGTTAAGTTCACTGATGTGTGTAGCAGAAGTGTAACATTTGGCATCTGTAAGATGAGCCGAAAGTAGCTGCTTGGCTGAAGCTTCCAAGACAGTTAAGCTGAGATTCAGCTATCCAAATAGTTGGTGATGGGAGGGTTCAGTCTCTTACTCACCAACTTTTCTTCTGTAATTTAAAGTCTATTGACCGCTGTAGTCTCATCAATTGTAGTACTTGGTAGTAAAGCATGTTAACAAAGTTCTTTCCTTAATCTACCTGTTTCTTTTTAAGTTTCTAATTGATATTTTTTTTTGAGAATAGTTTCTAATTTAACTTAAAAAAGTGGAAAGCTAGGAGTTTTCAATGGACAAGGGGTGATGACAAGGTTTTGGTGAGTAAAAACTCTATTGCACTACTAAGGTCAATGGTTTATTTTGCACTACCTAATCTGTCACTTATCAGTCAATTCAAAATAAGGTGTTATAACTAAATAAGTTTATTTGGTGAATGATATCAATAATAAAATGATTGATTTGAAAATTAATTTATTTTAAAAGTTTGTTTAATTAGCTACCAATCGTCAGTCTTATTAGTTTGGTTTGCCACAGAGTTATTGAGCAATTTGGTGAGGATTCATGCCCATAGAATTTCAAATGTGCAACTGTATTTATAAGCCCAAATACCTATCACCAATAACACTAGAGTCTTGGGACCTCGGTTTGAATCTGAAAAGGTTCTCGAATTGCAAACATAAATTGTTCCCAATCTCATCATCCACCTAACAAAAGATAATAAAATCAAAATTAAAACCAGAATCATTAAGAGTTGTGACATCAAAGGTTTGGAAGTGTATCCCCTTGTTGTGACGCGTGCTGAAAAATGGAGAGCCGAGAATACATGTAGTAATTGTGTTTGATCCAACCATAAGAAGGTACTTGTTTACTTTACTAATTTGAGGTGACAATGTAGTTTTACTAATTCTGGAATCATATTTATACGTTTTTGTCCTTTTGGAGATGAAACAGTGAAATGAATTGGAGCAAGTAATTTTTCTGTGTTTTGTGGTTGTCATTACAATTCTATAGGTCGGTTGGTCGGTGAAGAGAGTATATCATCTCCTATTCAGCACACACACACACCCAAAAACACAAAAGGACACACACCACCGTGATCGATCAGGCAGCTGGAAACTATGGAGGTTCGGCCCGGAGATGAACCGGACACGAATTCGGCTACGGAATTGCCGTCCGACCGTTTTGTCAGAGTCTATGCTGACGGAATTTACGATCTCTTTCACTTTGGTCATGCTCGTTCCCTCGAACAAGCGAAGAAAACGTACTTACTATTCCCTTTTTTTGGTTTTGTATTACGGTCTGTTTCGTGAAATTGTGAAGTTTTTGTTTAATTTCCTGTTTGGAATAGACTGGTTGTGCAGACAACTAGGAATTTTAGGAAATGTTCTTATGGAATCATGGGTATGGGTACCCTGTTTTTTCTTTTTGGTAGTGTTTTGCTTGGGATTGTATTGGTTTGATATGAAAGATCATGTTTTTTTGCATCAAGTATATATGATAAATTGCTTTTAAATGGTGTATAGGTTCCCCAATGCTTACCTTCTTGTTGGATGTTGCAATGATGAGGTGACGCACAAGTACAAAGGAAAAACTGTTATGACGGATTTGGAGCGCTACGAGTCGCTCCGTCATTGCAAGTATGTATTCCACAACTGTTGTTCTGTTTGATTGTGAGCATATTTCACCAATGTTGTTGTTGGATTTAGCCATTTAGGAATCAGATAGTCCTTCTGGCCTTAATGCATGGATGGATGAGTTTTAGGAATGCAAGATATGAGTTTGTAGAGGTAATGAGATAGGTGCATACACGAAGGGACTTGAGCTTGAAATCTATTTTTCAATATCCCAACCTTAACTCTTTAATTTTGTCAGAATGAGAGAGGGAGCATTTCGTATGTCTGGTTTTAAAAAAATTCTGAACCATGTTACATTATTGTGGTATAATCTTATCAAGTTGTATGCTGTCGATGTCTGAATAACTTAGGTTCTTCTTATGATCAAATTATGCTTTGTGAGAGTCGCGGGTGCATGATCTGCTTCTTTACCACTGTTTCTCATGTGGATTCATCATTTCATTTTGAAGGTGGGTTGACGAAGTTATTCCAGATGCACCATGGGTGCTCAATCAGGAATTTATCGATAAGCATCGGATTGACTTTGTAGCTCATGACTCGCTTCCGTAAGGTTATCGAGCCCTAGAATTTTTTTACTTCTTTTGGTGGTGTGATCTCTCATATTTTAGAGTATAGTAGTACTAATACTTGATGTTTGATGTATCTTAAGTCTCTCCATCTTTTGTTGGCTGTTCACTTGGTGGTATTGTGAACGCAATAGGTGTCTTGTGTGATATGATATTATTTTCTAGACTGCAATTTTCGTTTGCGCTATTTATACTTTATTGTACAGAATACCTGTTTTTGGTTTTAAACTTATTAACTTCTTCTGTGTCCTCTTACCTGTCAGATATGCTGATTCAAGTGGAGCTGGAAAAGACGTGTATGAATTTGTGAGTTTCATGTTGTGGTCATGTGCTTAGCTTATTGCTTTCAGCTTTGGATGACCAAAATTCTTCAAGTCTGTTGCCTATTTCTCCGCTGTGGTTTTTTTGTTTCTCTTTGCATTTCTGTCTCTAACCGGAGGAAGAGTTCGTTAAAATTTCTGGTGACCAAATAAAAGAATGAAAAACTGAGAGGAAAAACACTTCAGATTGGTTAGCTTTTCCTAAACACCTGGGTTGGTGGTGGTGTGGCTTTTCCTGAGAATTTGACTTGCAGATTCGTGTCATTTATAATTTGTGTGGGTTATTAGTTAGCTTTGCTGTTTACTTTAAGCTTCTGGTTTATGAGTTGCACATTAAGTTCATATGTGCCTGGTGTTTCATCTCTTGTTTAGGTCAAGTCCATAGGAAAGTTCAAGGAGACAAAGCGGACTGAAGGAATATCAACATCTGATATAATCATGAGGATTTTAAAAGATTACAATGAGTATGTGATGCGCAACTTAGATAGAGGATATTCTAGGAAGCAACTTGGCCTTAACTATGTGAAGGTATATTTAAAATCTACTATACTTTGCACATCTTTTATATCTCTTCATGTAAATGTGAACCCCTTCTCGGCCTCAGGAGAAAAGATTGAGGGTTAACAGAGGACTAAAGAGGTTGACAGAGGAAGTGAAGAAACAACAAGAGAAAGTGGGAGAAAAGGTAAACAAATCTCTCTCATTTTTTGTTTTTTGGGTAATTATGTATGTGAATGTTTCTGTTGAAATATGTGAAAAGCATGACACAATCTATAATTTTGCAGATGCAAACTGTCGCCAGAAGTGCCAGTATGCACCGCAATATATGGGTGGAAAATGCAGATAGGCTGGTTGCAGGGTTTCTTGAGATGTTTGAAGAACGTTTTCATCAGATGGTAATTTCTCTAACCCCTTGCCCATTTTTGTTTGCCTAACTGTGCTACATCTGGATCAAAAAATCAAACAGCTATTGGAGCTGTATAGTCTATCCATTTGCTAGCTATTTAATTCATAATAGGCATATTGTTTCTGGCATCACCAGGCCTAAAGCCTCCTAAAACTTGGCTATGTCAGTATATATTCAACTTAATCAAGAATTATCATGTTCAAGTATTGGCAAATGGTACGGAGCAAAAGAGTACATGAAACTCTCCAAGATGCTTTAATCTCATGTGTGCACTCGTACACATACTGAAAGTAGTAGTATAACTTTCTGTTACATTTAATTTCAGGCTCCTCTTTCTTTAAAAATAAATAAAAAAATTTCGTTTTGGGTTTTTGTCAGGGGACTGCGATCAGAGATATGATTCAGGAACAAATCAGAACAGGGGACATTAATGGACAAGAAAGCGAAGATGATAGCTATGTAGGTAATGAAGATTACAATGATGATGATGATGATGAAGAAGATGAATGTTTTTACAGCACTGATGAAGAATTCCATGATGAGGCGAATGAGGAGTTATGAGATTTTCATCAGAACTCTAGATGTACAGCAGTTTGTTAGGTCTTTGGTGCGTATGTGGTTTCTAGTTGGAGCTATCTGAAATCTGTAGGACTAAGTAACAATAAGTTATACTTTATGTCTTGTGAATTTCTGTTAGGTAATGAATCAGACATAAGAAGACCTAAATGTTGAAGTTTTCTTCAGTATCTATGTTTTAAAAGTTCAATTGATACAAGTTTACATACCACAACAAGTTGAAAGCATAAAATTGGAGAAGTTGAATGCGAAATGAAGGGAAATTGCTGACCCTAATTCTGTGTATCTGAACAGTATAATGAAAGCTTCATGTTTTGATCTGTGCGAAAGTGGCAGCTTTCTCTCTGGACATTCCCCTCTCGTTTCTGGTAAAGTTTTTCTGTTCCTTCTCAAGCAGTTCAATCAAAGTTCAGAGTCTCCTCCTTGATCAACAGTTACTTGTACAGTAGCCTGAACTTGCACATTAGATTGTATCACAACTTTATTACCTGATGAGTTCCGTAAACCATGAACAGGGAAGGCGTTTCCGTGTTCAGTAAACGTGTAGTGTACGTGGCGTATAAGATTCGGAAACACTAAAACCGAGTTAAAATCCATCACCCATGAGTTGCCATTTCTTTGCATTCTCCCTCTTGCAACAGTCGCCTTCAGCTTCATTCCGTTCACATTATTCTTGTCTGTCACAACTTGATCTACCTTGGTGAAATTCCCATTGCTTTGATCCAGCTGCACGATTTCAACTCCTCTTTTCGAGCCAGCAAACATATTATCTACTATATTCACCCCGCTCACCACACCCTCTACAGATTTCAACATAACATACGCGTCTCCAAGGAAAAAGCAGTTGGATACAGTAAGTTGCACCGGATCCTCAGCCACAATGCTCGTGAAATCCAAGTAAGAATGCACAATGCGCGTCTGTGTTAACCCTGGCGTTTTCAGGTAAATTCCCACACCACCAATTTCACTAGCCTTATTATAGCAATGCACACCGGATATCGTGTTGGCTTGTCCTGAGAGTATAATACCAACAGCAGCAGAGAATATGACTACATCTGTGACAGCGTTGTCATTTCCTACTAAACTAATCCCTGTACCTGTGAAGTCCCTCTCCTTCGGATGCCCTCCCGCGGTTATATGTTGGCCGAGATATGTGTACCTGATGTAGGTCTCATGACCATCTTTCACAGAGATCCCTGTAGTGTTGAAGTGAGATAGGTAACAGTTATCAATACTAGTCCTCAGAGAATCCACAACCCGAATTCCCCCACCCCGGAAATTAGAGTCCAGTAACAAGTCTCTGAATGTGACAAATTCGAAGATGTACTCGGACTTGTTTTGTCCTGAAGGAGATAAATCGATCAGATAACCATCCTCTTGAAAATCGTCGGATGCCTTTATTGATCCTCCGTGTATCTGTCATTAGAATATGTACTCAGTGAGATTCTTACATTCATAAACCAGGCTTGTGACAACGTAAAAAGAATGGGCCTTTATCAAAGGTGACACCTAACACCGGATTTTCCTGTCAGGAAGGTTCAATCTACCCCCAAGGATAGCGTCCACAAGTCCTTCATTGTGTTGTGCTGCTATGCTTTAACGTGCAGGTTCCAGTGTACAACACATTACCCAAATACTCAAGGTTAGGATCATCGTTCCCTCTCTCGACTACATCAGGCGGTAGTGAGGTACCGCATCACAGTTATACCATATGTTTTACGTATTGTACAATAGGGACATCAAGAGGATTCTTTACTAATAGACCATCTAACACCTACTTTATGGTTTAAGAACACACGAGTGAACATACCACGAGGTTTCCTCTACGTGTGATAGGAAATTTGAGAGGACGAGAAATCAAGTAATTGCCACCATCAAGATCAACACTTGCGCCACCAAGATTCACTATATCATCCATCAAGAATCCATACCCTGGTCCTTTCAGCGCATCTGATATCGCCTCCAGAATCGCATCTGTACTGTCTGTATACCCGGTAGGGTCTGCCCCATATGATGTCACGTGATATACTCGTGCACCTCGACCTACCTGTACCTGTCATGCCAAATCTTGGTCATAAAGACATAAATTCTCAGGGAAACATTTAACAAATTTTGATACTTACAGATGATGATGATGATGATATACGAGGTGAAACTCTAGAACGCGAATTCAGAACGGATTGTTTAAAAGCGCTCACTTTCTGCAAGTGACCCTGATAAAATGATTTCCTAGAAAACTGACCATCTCTGGAAGAACAGTGATCACCACCATAGATGTGAATGACTACAAAGCTAGTCATGCCAACCAAGAACAGGACCACAGCTACCCTCGACGTGTCCGAGCCTCGTTCTCGTCTGCCGCTCGCAGACAGGGCGAGGGACTTTTCTCTGGTGAACATGGAGACTGGGAAACTGATGAGAGGTAGAAGGAAAATTAACAAGTGATTTGGTGGTAATTAGTAGTATAGAAGATTGAGTTAAAAGAGGTTAGTTGATTCAAACTGGTGACCAGATTTTCGTAACCTCATTACTATGAATCATGCAAATGACACCTCCGAATTGTTCTAAACAATTAAGTATTTTTCTTACCTTGCACATAAGATTTTGGTAACTAACAGTTGATTAATATTGCTTATAAATTCAGTTCTTGTTTTATATGGGGACATGAATTAAAATTGCACACTAGTTTCTTACTTAAAAGACTTCAATTAATATAGAGTTTTGGTTGGCCCAAAAAGGAACAAAGGTAAGTTGGAAGGTGAAATTGTTAAATAATTATTGTTAGAATGTTTATTGTTAATTACTTTAGGAGAAAAGTTGTAGGAAATACAACTTTATTTTTATTGATGGTAGACTATTCAAACAAATTTTAATAATTTTAGTACAAAGTCATATTTGATTTTCCATTCATA
>JAYMSR010000258.1:0-16385 GCA_036897825.1 Plantago rigida
CAAATAAAGAAGTTTATTTTTATTACGTTCGGGTCGTCACATTTATACTACTTACTTTTTATACTAAAATTCAGTTCAGTTCAGATCAGTTCTGTTCAGACGAATAGAAAAAATCCTTAAGTTTCATGGGAACCATCTTTGTCTATGAACAAAAAATGCTACCATCGTTACAAAGAAAATGATGTCATGTGGACTATGGTGTGGATATTTGAAGTGTCCTACAATATAACATATAAATCGAAGTATGTTTTAACTTTTAACTGTTTTTCAAATATTTAGTTTACACTATAACTATTCGTTAAAGTAAACACTACTATAATATTCAAGTGTCATTTAATATTGCATACAAATCATATCAGCAAAACATAAGTGTTAACCATTTTTGAAATATTTAGTTTACACAATAACTATTCGGTAAAGTAAACACCACTATATCAACGCAAATTGACTATAATTTGGTAATAATATTTCATCACAAAATCTTGAAATGGACATGCATGTACTGGTAGGTGAGGTGCTGTAGGGGCGAATCAATATTCTTAAATATAATGTTTCCTGAGTGAATATTGTATAGCTTGTCATTGAATGTTATTTTGTAGTATTATGAAATATTTTACATGTGAATGGCGGTATTTTTAACATAAAACATTTACCAGCATTTAACAGAACCACATTAATATATGTATAACATTGGTATTCTTAGTAAAACCAGTAATATTTTCGCCTATAACTATAATATCTATCGGTCTCTTCTGGTCCCTCTAATTAGACAGTCGCACATGAGACACGTAAACCTAATTTAAATTTAAGATGCCTGTATGTTTTGAATTCCATTCCTTAGGTACCCACGCTTTTCCTCCTGCTTCACTTCAACTTATTCAGGTGATATTGAATATGACACTCGCGTGAAAGTTTAGTTAAACTGACACTTGGCCGCCATGCATGTTTTCCTTGATGAGTTAACTATCTTTTCCATTTAATAAAACTTTTTACCCTGAGTTTGGATTGTATGACAAAATGATACGTAAATTATATTATCGTTAGATATTTGATGGAACTATATTGAATGTGATAACTAATCGTTAAATCTTGTTTACGTCTTTATGGTATATCTACTTTGGATCTTTATAGTCTCTTTAATGGATTTTTAAAAGTTTGGTTTCGCGCTATTATTTAAAATGCACCAACGATCATTGCTAACGGTAAAATCATTTTAAAAAACCTGTCGAGACTCTCGTGTTCGTCCCTCTGAGAGTCTCTTACTACGAAATTAATTTACTAGGCAACGGCGACATACTACCCGTTAAAACCAACGGGATAGTCCGCCACCACGAATAGCTTGGAAGTGTGTCTAGACAGAAAGAAAGAACTATTCAATGGCAACATTTTCCGGCTAAAAATAGCAAATCCATCTATTTTTATGCCCACCCATCCATTCATTCTTAACTCTTTTCTTCCTTTCTCGATACCCCCTTTCTCTCTCTATACCTGACCTTGCAAGATCAGATCCCAATTTTTCTCCTTTCTTCCTCATGTCTGCATTTCCCCCAATTAATTAGGGTTAGGGTTTGATTTCTTTGCTGATTCATTCGTTAACCGTTTGATTTTTGTGAGGGAGCTGGATTGGATACCTGGTTGATGTGTGGTTAATTTTGTTTTTGTTGATAATTTGCACATTTGCGTCAGGTCTTCTGTAGAAGATCTGATTGATTGATTGTTGAGAGATAAAAACACCAGAAATAAAAGAAAGGAAAGAGTTTTTCTTGTGTGTTGGGTAAAATGAGCGCTTCGAGATTCATAAAATGTGTGACTGTTGGCGATGGTGCCGTCGGAAAGACCTGTCTCTTGATTTCCTACACCAGCAACACCTTTCCAACGGTATATTCTTGTTTTGTCATCATCTGTTGTGATCATTGTGTTTGTTGTTTTCATTTCTTGATTTAATTGGTTGGTGGGATTGTTGAAGGGAAATTCGGTTTCATCGTGTTGTTTACTCTTTTGTGGTTGTGAATGAAAAAGTTGTGTTCTTGGTATCAGGCCGATCAGGCATGTCAATCAACGTGGTTGAATTGATTGATTTCGGATTGGTGAATTAATGTTGCAAATTGATTCTCCAGGTAGAAGAATTAGGAGAATCTATAGGGGCGTGATGAATTTGTATTTTGTCTGGTCATTTTTAGAAACAGGTCATCATTAATGTGTTTGTGGTACATCTGTCTGTCTGTTGAAGATGAGACAAGTATTTCTTGTATGATTTCATTCATGATGCCGTCTCGAATATGAGATCATTTCTTTTGTTTTTCCAAAAATGTATTGTCAGTTTCCTGTCAGGCTAACATTCTTTTGATTCTTAATGGATTTTAAACGGTTCTATTTTTTTTAGACATTGTGTATATGTTTCTAATACTTTTTTCTAATTCTACCACACCTGCCGAATCTTGGTTTAATTAATGTGAGAATTTTCTATAACTCTGTGGTGCTCCGTAACCTTAAATGACAATTATTTGGATATCTGTTTGTGTTATCTATTGTAGAGAAATCAACAAAAGTTTGTTTAATATACTTGTTCAATGAAACAGGATTATGTGCCCACTGTGTTCGATAATTTCAGTGCAAATGTGGTCGTCAATGGAGCCACTGTGAACTTGGGCCTTTGGGATACTGCTGGTAATTACTATGATATCTGTGATAATGACTCTTAAACTGCTTACGTAACTGCAATAAGATGTTAGACATGCATGCACGTTCTTTGTATGTTGTTATCAATAACTTATGTGCATCTTTGTTTAGCATTATATATTTGTACTAACTCTACAAATCTTGCATCATGGAACAGGACAAGAGGATTATAACAGATTAAGACCTCTGAGCTATCGTGGTGCTGATGTGTTTATATTGGCATTTTCCCTTATTAGCAAGGCCAGTTATGAAAATGTGTCCAAGAAGGTTGGGGGACTGATTTATTTGAGAAGATTATGTATGTTTTCTACATATTTTTAGTTCGAGAGCATGCTTATAATTGATGCTTTTATGTCTCTTGGCGTCTTTCAGTGGATTCCAGAATTGAAGCATTATGCTCCTGGAGTGCCTATTGTTCTTGTTGGGACGAAACTCGGTGAGATACATGATTTCTTTTTATTTTTCTAATTTAACCAGCTTATATGCTATGCTGTAAGCATTCTGCTTGTCACTACTGTGAAATTCATCAAAATGATGAAATGTATATAGGATAAGTGATAGATGAAGAGACACAGTTTATTTAAGTTTTTCACTGTAAAAATAGTAAGAAGTGTCTGACTTGTACAATTTCACCATCTATGCATGCTAGTGTGTACGCACCTTACTTATTGAAGGTTACATTGGTTACGTAGTTTTATTGCTAGGGCGTATAACATTGACTTCTCAGTATATCTCTGTTCGAAGTGATTTATGAAGATTTAAGGCGTGTTTTTTTGCCTTCTTACATTCTTCTAACTTTAAGGTTGGATTATATTGTTGATTTCTTCACATTTATAATGGAATTCAGATCTTCGGGATGACAAGCAGTTCTTCGTTGACCATCCAGGCGCTGTGCCAATCACCACTTTGCAGGTGAGACTCTACCTTGGTCTAGCAGATTTGTGATTTATATAATGATTTCGAATTTTGGTTCCCTTCTTTGCAAATCAAATATTGACATCTCACAAACGTCCAGGGAGAGGAACTGAGAAAGATGATTGGAGCTCCTGCTTACATAGAGTGTAGTTCAAAAACACAGCAGGTGTGCATGAGACTCAATTTGCTCCTTATGTCACTTAAATGACTTCCTCTGTTGTGATACGTTCTGAACAAATTGCTTGTTTTATGTTTTGACCACAGAATGTGAAAGCAGTTTTTGATGCTGCCATTAAAGTCGTGCTCCAGCCACCGAAGCAAAAGAAAAAGAAGGTGAAGGGTCAGAAGGCCTGTTCCATATTGTAATCAGTTTTACTGTCATTTTTTCATCCCTTTTGGGTTTGCTGAAAGAACTCCTGCTAGTGAATCTGTCCGAAAGTGTTGGTGGCTACAATTCTGCGTAGTGTTTTTCATATCTTAAGGATTAAGTTGCTCTTTAGGTCACTTGGTTGTGCCCTCCTTGTTTTGATTCGTTTATTTCATCGTGTATTAACCATACCAGACCAGGATTTGTGGTGTTGGCTAGTTTTAATGGCATTCTCCCTTTGACTTGATTTACCCTTCCATTTCTTTTTGTTGGTTTCTCAGTTCATTCAATTATTTGATTTTATGCCAATTGTGTGTGCAACATGCTCACCACTCATGGTGGTGGGAAAGCAGCATTATTTCACATCATTATATTCCCTTGTGAAGTTCATCTTCTTTTCTTATTGCTTGCTGGCCTCGCCTATATATCACGCCACTTGCCCCGTCCCGTTAGGTTTTTATAACTGGTTCATGGTGTCGAATCGTAATTGTTGATCATGACGTCATCGTTGGATAGTCGTGTGATGGTCGTATCTCTTGGGATCTTTCTGCAATTTTGTTCTCCTTGACCTGAAGAAATGGAATTATGTCCACCAATCAAGTTATAAAAAAGTTGGAGATAAGGTTCCTTTGTCATTGTACGAGTTGAATAAACTATGTTGATTATCTAGGCATGTTGTATTATGAGAATCTTACAAGTTGCACCATGTTTTGACAATGATGGTTGGACTGTATACTTGCATGCTAGAGACCTAACCAATTGGAGTTTAGTTGCACCTGGACAGTTTTGACAGCTTGGTTGATATAGGTCTTGTTCAAAGTAGAATGTGAATGCAGATGTGTTTTTGCTCATAAATCCCTACTCGGTGCGACATCTTTAAATTCGATAACTATTGATCACAAAATCGGTCCCAGTAAGATTCAAACACGAGGATGCTATTTATCTTAACGAATTAAGCCATTCTTGTGGTTGCGGATACTTATTGAATCATAAATCATAATGCAAGATTACAAGATTGCTCTTGTACAAAAAGAGTCATAAGTGTCATAAATATTTAAAATTGCTCTAGCGTCGTGAGTGCATATATCATATTTACATGTAGACATGAATGAGAAAATATAACATGAAATTTAGAACAATATACTCTATGAATATGAGGCAAAAGAAGAATAGAATATAGTTCCCTCTGGCAAATTTTTTATGACTTATCCTGTTGAAACACCAAATATACTGTACTACTATTTATGCAGAAAAGACAGCATTCATTCCACTCAATTCTAACTGGACGAACAAAGAACGCGCGTTTAGGCTATTGTTTTGATAAGCGCGGCTAATGCGTACCAAATGAAATCTTGTGTTCATGATAAGATAAGATTCGAATGAGTATTAATTTAACAAAGTTTTACTGTACGCTTGAGTTGGAAATTTTGAATGTGAAAGTCCAACAAACACGTTTAAAAATTGAAAAGAATTTAGAACAGGGGATCAAGGGCGGACGGGCCCTGGGCTTGGGTGGGCTTAGAAAAAAAAAATTTAAAAAAAAAATTGAAAATTCAGTTGGATGAATCAATCCCTGGCCTTCTAGGAAACTGTCTCTAGTTATGTCCAGACAAACAATGCAATCTATTTGAGATAACACTCAAATTACATGTTAACATCTCTAAATATGGAATTATATAGTCCCAATTACACACATTAAATTTAAAATATAAAACATCCAAGTCAATTATTATCTATTTTCTGATAAATTTGAGGTAATATTCTTTAACTTTATGGTGTTTAATGTTTATAATATTGGTTGAATTTAGGTTTGCATAGTCTATTTAATTAATGGATGTTTGATGTTAGTAAGCATAATATACTAGTATGTAATATATGTTTGTTTATCATCCATTTGTTTTGGTTAATGAAATTGCTTTAGTATATACCAAATTGATAGTTTGAGTATCAATCGACTTTTACTATATTTTTTTCTAATGTATTTAATTTCATTACATATTCTTCACGAATAATGATATTAGTAGTTATATTTTCTTTCTTTAATTAGTTAGTCACTTGTTTTATCAATTTCTTTTCTTTTTTTACATGGTTTTTAGAAATGTATAGTATTTATATTTGAATGGTGAAATCTATAATAGTAATAAAAAGTAGGGTAAAAATCGTGAATATATGAGAAGAATGTTCAAAAGAAAAGGATATAAAATTAAATGTGACGGAAAGGGATAATACGTTAACCCACACATAAAAAAATTTGAATCCACCCTTGCAGGGGATATTTTCAGATATTTTGGATGTCAAATGGTACTTTGTCTAGTTGTCTTTCCTCAAAAAGTAAATTGTGGGTTCCTTCTTAGTGATGATGGAATTTGTTCCATCATCAACCATATGCCTCCCATTTCCCTATATATACCTTGTTTCAATACCTCAAGCCTCATATCTTTGTTCTATTTCTATAGCTTGCTAAGCATATTACTAGCCCTTTAAAAATCTTCGAAAAAAGTTTTGAAAAAAGACTTGTAACTGATTTGCAGCTCAGTAATGGCGTCGAGAAGAATCCTTAAAGAGCTAAGAGAGTTGCAAAGAGATCCCCCTACTTCATGCAGTGCTGGTAATTTCATTTTTTGACATCATTTTTTGTTCGGGCGACTTGATTAATGCCAATTTGTATGGTACTGTATCCTTTTAGCAAAACTACGTGTTAAGCTAGATAATAGCTCATAACATAGTTGAACAGGTAACTAATGTAGCTTTTGATATCAGGTAGCTTATGAGCTAATAATTTGACGTTTGCAAAACAGATTTATATTAATCAAATAAGGTCATTTACTAAGCAAAGTGATAAGCTCGTGGGTGTTAAATACGGTATACTAATAAAATGAGGATGCAGGTCCTGTGGCTCAAGACATGTTTCACTGGCAGGCAACAATAATAGGGCCAAATGACAGTCCATATGCAGGTGGTGTCTTCCAAGTCACCATCCATTTCCCTCCTGATTATCCTTTCAAACCTCCCAAGGTACATACATAATACAACTCAAAACATGTGGTTTGCTTGGTGTTAAATCGGGAGCAATTTCTCTTATATATAGATTAATTGTGTTTCTATCAAGAAATATTGGATAAATCAATAAAGATAATTGCTCTAATATAAAAAGAGTTGCTCTCGATTTGATACCATGTTTCGTGGTTGTAATTAGCTATTGATTCAACTCTAAGATTCACTTCTGAATGTGGAATCAAATGAATTTGCAGGTTGCATTTAGGACCAAAGTGTTCCATCCAAACATAAACAATAATGGGAATATATGCTTAGATATCCTCAAGGATCAGTGGAGTCCAGCTCTCACCATTTCCAAGGTTTTGCTTTCAATTTGTTCCTTGCTGACTGATCCAAATCCAGATGATCCACTTGTCCCAGAGATAGCCCATATTTACAAGACTGATAAGCCCAAGTATGAGTCCATGGCTCGCAACTGGACTCACAAATATGCCATGTGCTAGATCATAATATCTACCAATTTTCCAATTTCAACTTTTGTTGTTGCTTAAGAACTCAATCAAGTTGGCTCCCAATAAATTTGATTGTCTGACTTCTAAGCTTGTTGAGTAGCAACAAAGTTGCAGAGTTGTAAGCATTTCGAATTCGTGTTGTTCTTGAAATTCTATGCAGTTGTGTTATCGGTGTGTTCATCCTTCATTAAAGAACCTAACCAATTGAATCGTTGCTTGTATGAACACAAAATAATGGCATTTCTAAGAGTAGTAACTTAAACAACTTTTGTGCTCGCCTTGATATTATCAGCCGTGACCAATACTAGAAACTGGAACTGTGCTCTTAACTCAGACGCATAAAAGGATGGACAATACAGTGAGAAATGGTTCAGAACATACAGAAACTGTACATGAAACATAAAATGCGGTTATATATCCATCTCCACACATTTCCTCGAGTAAAATGTACACAAGTTAAAACACAGATTTGTTCAAAACATGTCTAGGAACAAGTTAACGAAACCTTGAAATTCCTCGCATCCTGAATAAGATTCCAAACAAATAGAATCCACCGGACACATCAGTTCATCTCTTGGAGTTACAACTGTATTGTGATAAGGCCAATGTTGTAACTAGTAACATAAATATCTTATTTCAGGTCGTATTTTGGGGTCCTGGAGTCTCTGCGACTAATCAAGTCAACCAAATCAGCTAACTCTAAAGAATGTTATTACAGATATCAACACTTCTATAGCAGTAATTACATCAAAGCTCCAAGGATGTCTGCTTGTTGGAGTCAGCTTTGTTCATCAGATAAAACCAAAAATCAACAAAACACACCCTTCCATTTGACCACGTCACACTTTAATGGGCTCATACTTCTCTGCCACTGCCCCGCCCTTGTCCTTCTGGAACTGAATGTACCGCAACGTGCTTGCAAAAAAAGCATCTGCTCCAAGATCTGGTGCTGCATTTTCTCCCTGCATCTCATTCCTTATCAATTCAATCAGCCCTTGTATTGATTCAACAGTGATCTGAGCGACACCCTTCTCGTAGAAATAGAGATACCTAATAAAAATTGAAGTAATTAGTATAATTGTATGGGTGATACTTGTTCAATATCTCTCTAATTAACTGTAGGGTTAAATAGTCAACGGAAGTCATTACTTGTTCAATATCTCTATAAAAAGTACGACTGATCCACTGCTGCCTCTAGTGGCACTGGACATTTGCTGAGCAGCATTTGCGATTCTCAAGGCACGCTTTAAGCAAAGCAAGACCCTATAGCAGACCAATTATGTCATTATTCAGGAAGAACCAATTTATAACGAGGAAAGGTAAAAAATCACGAGAAAACCAGTCATTATGTAACTTGAACAAATCCCAATTCCATGTGTTATAGTTGTTGCATAGGATCCCCTTGCCATTTGAAAAGAGAAACCCATACCCTTAGTTCCAAAATTTAGAATACTCTAATGTCGAAAAAATTCATAATTTGGAGGTGGAGTTTCAGTCCAAACAGGCCAGGAATTCAAGCAACACTAACACTGGAATTTTGGGGTAACTTTGTTGAAGTGGGTGGCTGTGTGTTGGAGTAGGGGACTCATGTTATGATCCCTAGAACTAGAATTATCCTGAGAAGGCACTGAAGATCGAATACAAATGGATTCGTGATGTGTACACTACAAATATCTTCTACTAAATATGTTCCAACATACCTCTCTCCATCTTTGAGGCTTTCATGGTCATCTAGCCAAAACAGGTGTGAACATGCATACACTGCTCTACATTGATCTGGTTTCTTCAATAGCTTTGCAGAATACTACAAATACAATTAAAAGACTTCTTGAAGATTAGTTCATTCCAACGGTAAGAAAAACAACTGTAAGCTGATACCAAATGGCACACGGCTTTTCAAAGCCTGCCCTAATCCAGTGCAGATTTGGCACGTGAAAATCATATTAGAGGCAGTGATTAACTTACCCCTGTTGCTTTGTGTGTTAGTGCATCTCTATTCTCAACACCAAAAGTATGCATCCTCTGCAGAGTCCCAAGTATCAGGTGAATCGTGGTCACTTGTGCTTTGGAATCCTATATAGATTTTGTTGTGAGCAAACAATAAGTCGTATTGAAATTGGCACAATCAAAAAAATATCGATGTGTGGAAATAAACTTTAAGGGGGACAAGGAAATTTCACCGAGACTTCTTCCTCGTACAAAATATAAGCTTGCGTGAAGAATTCATAAGCAACGGGTTCAAGATCACAATCATTAGCAGCCTGTGAAAGAGAGTATAATAGTCATCAGATATAAACAAACAGATACTCTCGTAAATGTCCAGTTGGATATAAAAGTACCTCAGCGCACTGCAGATACAAAGCTAAAGCTAGTTCCGGTACTGGGACACTTGACAAAGCCTCGATTATCTACAAGAAAGAGGATACAATATTAGCATGGCAACTATTGAAAAATACAGTAAGTGTATAACAGCAGAAACAGAAAGGAGCGGCAAGGAATCATTCATTCAAATAACAGAGACGAGATTGGGCAAATATATTGTCCCCAGAAGGTGAGGAGGCAAAGAATCAACATCGAGAAAAAGAGACACTATCAGAAGTATTTTGCTGAGATTTGCTAATGCGGGTTAATACAGAGCTGATGCTGTTGTAGAAACCAAAATACAAAATGCAACACGCAGACCACGACAAGATTAAATCATAAAAGAAGCCTGCATAAAAACCTGAGTCACTATCTGAAAAATTTTCTTTGGTGATACTGATGCCTCTTCGGATACACTTTCTTCTTGATTTGCTAGTCGCCTCACCAACTGCAAGACAAACGGAGAATATATAAACAGATGTATTTTTAAAACACCAACTGCAAAATGCTTAGGTGATACATGAATCATTGTCTCTCATCCAATGAAAGTTGATAGCAGAACATTCTACAGGATAACAAATACATGGCTTGTTGTTGTGCATGATTAGGTTGTCTTTTGCACAGATGACAAGTACAAAATCCTAAAAATCACAAGCTTTCACCCTACAGATTATTTGGATATTTACTTAACCAACAGATAAATCGATCACTGGAAAATCCTGATATTCAAAGCAATTATTCAATACATGTTCATAATCACATAAGGATGTTGAGTTGATTTCATAAGCTAAAAGGATGATTTACCTTTAGAGCACAAAATATAAGTGGAGGGACAGTGAACGACAGCCTCTTTGGTCCCCCAGTCAGAATGTGTTTCTTTACAGTACAGATGATCTGAAAATTAATAAGCATGTAGTCACTGAGGTGAGAACGCAGCAGCAGAAAAAGACAAGTTACCTCAACTCTAACACCCAGGTCATGTAGAAATTATTCTATATTGACAAATTGATCGATAACTGGATGAGAAATGAAGGTGCATGGGTTAAAGGGTTGCAACCTTGAAACAAGAATTATAAGAAAATGACAAGAACAGCCCAAGGAAACTGATAAAAAGAAAACAAAAACGATGAAGTTCGAATAAGAAACAAAATTCTTATAATCGAACAATTGCACAACAGCAAAGAATATTCAAACATCAATAAGCTGGGTTGTATTTTCTAATTACCCTCAACACCTCATGACTAACAGTAACACTGTAATCTCAGGGTCAAAATATTATAGAATAAGAATTGCAATTACCTTCAACATCTCTTCTGGATTATCAGTATACAACATTTGAATGAGTCTTGCAACAGAATTTTGTTCTTCGCTGAAGTCGTCCTCCTCAAGCTGAAAATAGATGCCCACAGTTATAACAAACAGAACCAGTATAGAAAATTAGATTTCTTTTAACTACAGTACTGGAAGCCAAAATGTGATAATATCTGCCCATCACCTCATCATGAAAATCTCCATCTAAGTCTCTAATCAGCCCTCTTATCAATTCAAACAATGCATCGACCTATAAGACGAATACTTCAGAGTCAGGTGGGATATAAACTTCAGTAAACAAAAGGATTGTTATGGAGATACTAACCTTCTCTGCTGTCAAAATGCAGGTTTTGTTTTTCATTATACTTTGAATAATAACATTAGACATCTCTTTATTTGTTCCATCAGTTAAATACTCCATTAGACGTGGATAATTCGACAGCTTCAATGCTGTATCTATATCCTTATATTTCTCGAGCGGAGCACTGAGGAGGGCAACAATCTGTTTCGTTGCTTTGCTGTCGTCGAGCTTTTCTTTCCCTGATAGCTTTTTCACACAGTCTCCCTGCACGAAGAATGATAAAGGCAGCATTAGTAATAAGGTTTTTTAAACATATCAAAACTCAGGGAAGTCCAGATTTTGAACTTCTCAAAACTCACTGCAGAACTGTCAAAAGGCAGATGGCAAAAGTAGAAGGCAAGGCAAATTGGAGGCATAATGTTCAATTCATTCTTAATGAAATATCCTTGCGTTTAACACGAAACAAAACAGAGACTTTATAACGTAAATTCTCAGTAATTCATCAAAAACTTGCCAGGATTTAGCAACAAGAAACTGGAATGAAAAGAGACAAACTATCAGCTTTTATCTTCACTCTTACAGAATGGAGGCGTTGGGCTTGTGTTCCAGAAGAAAAGAGAAAGATGTGATGCGAGTCTGACATTATATGCACTTTCTAGTTTCTTTTTTTTTTTGTTTTGAAGATGTTGAGAACCCTCAGCCGCTACCCTTTGCCTAAGCACTGGGTTAACCCCCTGGGGTAATAATATTTGGCCATTATGTGGAAAGATCACCTAAAAGAATCTTGCCAATATAATCCATCCATCCAAATTTAATGATCAGAAAATTACAAGTACGAGTGGTAGCACAGAAAAGATTTGCAAATTAATACTATGATATATAGTAGTATATGCGATGTGAAAACATAACTCACCATAATTTGGTCAACATAATCCAACCGGTCAGGGTGCACTTGTAGTGTAAATGTCAAAAGAGATGCGTACAAAGTTACTACTCCGGCAATCGACATATTATCTTGTGCCTCTATCACCTGCATCAAAGAACAGACATTACACTTGGGTTTACCAGGAACTTTTTGAAGGATAGTCAAATCCACTGTAAAGGACATTCTCGAAATCATGTGCTTATCAACGGAGTACATTTATGATTGAGAAGTAAAGATGTCTATCATGTCTATCACTACAACTTAGAAGGATAGTCGTAACAACTTCACACTAGGATAATTAAGTGCAATATAAACAGGTGGAAGCTCCATAGCATTAAAAAAATTGTTCTCTCGGCCTTCTTAGTGCAAATCCTCATACATGAAATAAATACAGCAGCAAGCTGAAAAATTAGAGTTAGGGGCTGAATTACAGACTCTTTGTCTTTCTAGTACTTGGGTTTGTCTAACCATCCAACAAAATTAGAGTTTAGGGCTGGATTATGTTTTACCAAAAGTCTTCTCAGGCATGGGAACCATATCAATTTCAATGTGTTTATTTAGCTATTATAAGAGACTTGCATGTCTCATTCTTTAATTGTAATTTATGAAAAATAGTATTGATAAAATGGACAAAAGGTAAAGCTTGTCGGCATCAAGACCATAAAAAGGTAATCTACAACAACTTGACGGTGTTCATCAAATTATTATTAACAAAGTTCTATTTCTAGTCAGATACAGTTGATACACAAATGTAATAGCTACAACAAAAGCTCAGGCCACAGATCATCATTCCCAAGTTCCACAGAGATCTGAATCTGGTAAGAAACAGAGTAGATTTACCTTGCCTATGGCACTGTTCAGTTTCACAAATGCCTCTACTTGGAAAAATTCCGGCAAGACCTGCAGCAATAAATCATGAGGACTATTGGACTAATATTATACACTAACTATGGAAGCAATCGTATTAGCTACTTACTTCTACACCAGAAGCGGCATAATTTGATAGCCTTTCCATCAGTCGAGCTAGCACTGTTTTTACATCAACAGATGACTGACAATAAAGCAGACAGAAACCGGAGAAACTTTAGCACTAAGCACAATCAGAAATGAAATAGCCTAAAAATATTAACTTTAGGAAATAATGAATCACAATGAATCTACCTGAAGCTGGGGGCAAGCATTAAGTAAAGTTTCAAGCGTCTGCAAGTGGTATTCATCAGGAAACACTTGAATAATGCAATCCATCAAGTAGTACTGAGCAATCTCATCCTTGCAGTTCACAACCTGAAGCCCCAAAAGAGTTGTACAAGGTCAATTTCATTTACAGAAACACCATGTGGTTATTCGATTTCAAGTCAGCATATTACTTGCTCTAACACTCTCGGTAGTACAATTTCTTTGTACATGTCAAGGTCAACACCCTCAATCTGGCTGAGAACATGAAGGTTCTTACCAACCTAGCAAAATGAGAGGTCCAAACACAAGATATTATAAGGAAACAATCAGCATCATCTTCAATAAAAGTGAAGTAATTAAGATTCCGGAATTTACAAGATCACGAAGCTCGCTCCTTTCTTTTTCCCGCTTCTCCTTTTCCCGAGCAGGTCCCTACAAACATAGTGGCAATTGATTGATAAGACACGTGCAAATCAATTATCCTAGAGTCACTAGAGCAACACGATACATGGCGTCTTGAATTATATTAAAATTCTTATCTTATTTTTGGAGTAATTTAATAATATTAGTATTATTCAAGTGATACCAGATACACAAAAAGTGAGAGCTCTTGATTTACTTTTATTATGAAAGCGCTGGGGGTTATTGCTTCTCACCTGTTGTTGCATTCGAACCCAAAGTTTATTCATTTCTGTGAAATTTTGGAGCACAAACTCGACAGCATTCGTGACTGTGTCAGCATCCCTGTAGGTGTCACAGAGCATTTTAATAAATGAGCTCCACCAAAAGTTCCAAAAAGGATATGACATAATTATATGCATATTGCAAAGCTCAATCCCTGACTGGACAAATTTGGATCTTATCCCAAACTTCAACAGCCACCGTTTACAATTCTAAAATGTGGTATATTAAAGGACGCAAGGAACATACAGTAACATCATGAAGAGTTCGTTATTTCAAGATTTACGTATCTTTTAGAAGTTCAAGTACTTCCCAAAAAAGAAGCAGGTCAGATGCAATTCGTAGAAGTTGATATGATAGCCTCAGCATCAAACACACCTAGTCTATACTCTAGAACAAAACATGTCAAGGAAACAATAAGTCCATGTCCTGTTTACTGGTTTACAATTAGATTCGAATGCTTGATATAGGTACAAAAGGGTATATGCATCCTTACCCTTCATACTCGGAACCAATATCAGGCAATTTATCCCTACTGACTTGAGAGAGATAACTTCTAAGAAAAAGCCCACGTACAGGGTGCTGGATGCCACGGCACATTTCTACAAGATCTTTGAGAATATCCTTTGCGGGGGCTTCTTTGGATTTTATGTAGACGGACCCAACAGTACAGAGAAGATACCTAAGACAAAGAAAATGGAAATAAGATCCCAATTGCATCATGTGAACATAGTACTAGTCAACTTGGTTTTTCAGACACTAGATTTAAGTAAAGTTAGTTATCATCCAGCTGACTTCAAAGAGCAAGTATTACGTAATCTACAAATACTTCACAGCCAGCATTGTGCACACTTCTCTTTTTTTCCAATTTCCCCTTGCGCATATTAATTGATCAATCTGGAATTCACTAAAATCCCATCATGAACAGAAATCCCCTTCAAGAAAGATGCAACCCTTTTGTAGAACATTCATTACTAGACTATATGTATATGCAAAAACAGTATGGTGGAGAACGGTAACGCTAACTACAAGTACCTAATAAATCATTTAGATTAGAAAAAATCTTAATCACTCAACATTTAGCTTCTATCCAGCACAAAAGAAAATACTAAATGCAAAGACATGCAAGCTGATTGGAATATCTACAAACACGAATTTCCTTACAGTCTAGGTAAAATGTTGCCAGCGTGCTGCACGAGCTCATACAGCGCAACAATGGAGCATCCACGCGCCGTCTCCTCCCTGAAGAAGATCTCCAATTTCCTCAACTCATCAAACGCCCTCATATCTACATCCCCAAATCACAAAAAAAAAAAAAAAATTAAAAAAACAAAAACAAAAACGAAAACCGCAATTTGTAACCTTCATCGATTCAATCAAGCCACTACTCACAGAGCTCGTAGTACTTGTGAGGAGAAAGCTTTGAAGTCCGGAGCTCCGACAGCATCTGGGCCGAGTACTTGAGTGCATCCTTCAAATTGTTGGAATCCTGTGCCACAATGATAATCAGAGGTGAATCGATTAGGGTTTTAGCTGAGAAAGGTATGTAGAATCAAGTGAGGCGTAGATGGTACTGTACAAGAGCTCGATGCATGTAGAAGGCGTTCTGCTGCAGACCGGCGATCCCGGAGGAGAGCCATTTGTCTTCGTCATCGACTCCATCGGCGATCATCTTCTTCAATTTCAATGGCTGAAGAACTGTTATACAGTTAATTTGTCGTGTGATTTTCCAAATTGGGGATTTTTTTTGTTGCAGAGAAGTTTTACAGAGTTTTTTCGATTTATGTTTTCATCATTTCCAGGGGGCTGGTGTTTCCGGGTAGTAGTCGTTGATTTCGAGCTGAACTCGTTTCTGTTCCCAATTTTCTTTTTTTGCACTTTTACTCATGTTTAAGAACCGAGAGGAGTATTTTATTCATCGAGCTTGTTGTTGAGTCTGAACTTGACTTCACTCATTTACAAAACAAGCAAATTTTCGAGCTCAGTCACAATAATTGCCTCGAATTCAACTCATTTAGTTCGATCTTTAATCGAGTTCGACCGAGCTCGAGCTTGTTATCAAAAAAAATACGTATAAATCTAAAGCATATATTTAATTGAGGTTAATCGAGTATCAAGGAGTCGAGTCCTACTCGGTTCTAATCAAACGAGCCCCAAGTT
>JAYMSR010000259.1:0-16371 GCA_036897825.1 Plantago rigida
CTTATGTCTGTGAGTTTTTGCATATGTCTGTGATTTTTTGCATCTGTGAGATTTATCTTATGTCTATGAGTTCTTACCTATGTGAGATTTATCTGGTGTATGTGAGTTTTTAAAATTGAAAATTTATGTTGTGTATGTGAGTGAGTTTTTATAACTAGGTGGAAAAGTTAGGTCTGACCGCTGACCGCGAACAACTTAAAAACCGACTTTTTCTTTTCTAATGGAAAATCCGACCCTTTTCTAAAATTTATACTTTCACTCTAATTTTACTGTAAGGATCATGCAAATGCCACTTTAAATGACATAAGTACCCACAACTTAATTAGAAAATTGTTGGTGATAGACTGGTTGTTCATTCTTCGAGATTTCTATTTCATATACTTCATCAAACTTATTTTAATTTTTCACCGTGTTAACCATAAAAAATCAAGTTTGGGTAAACTTGTGAGTTGTGAAAAAAAATTTGTGAATACTAAGTTTGGTTCAATCATAACATTTCACTAAGGTTGAAATGTACAGGCTCCTCGGTAGTCCTGTACTCCTGTTGGAGATGTACGTCATGGTTTGTACTTGTATTGAATCGTCTCTTGTGATAATATAATTATTCTTCTAAAAAAAAATGTACGAGCTCCTCCAAAAAACCGAGGCTGAAACTCAATCGCAGTAAATTAGACAATTTATTTAATTGGAACATCGTGCTAAACTGCTACTACGGTTTATACGACTTTGCGGGTGGAGTGATCTTACCCATCACAATAATAGCAATGAGTTGGAGTGAGAAGGTAATATAAATCACTGTAGCAGTGTAGCCACACTACAAATATTTAGGTCTAGGGTCGAATATTAAACGAGAAGGTATCTTTGAACTAATACATCGACTTACAAAAGCTAGTCTTATGCCATTCAAACCAAGAACATTGTTATGTAGCTTTTCATCTGCTTCACAATGATGCGGAGAAAGCATAATTGTGAGTTGCAACATCTATGAGCAGACAATCTGAATGGCAACGTAGATTTTTAGAATGCGGTGGATGATGAGGGCTTTTACGACCTTAGCACCCATCAAGAACTTTGCTATCTCAAACAATAACAGCAGAGGAAGCAAAGAGCAGAGAACAGTAAAGTTCACAGTGCATGAATGGAGCCAAGAAACATGAATTCCTGGAGTGAGAAAAACCTCATTGTCATCAGTCATCACAACCTTGACCATGTTATAGCTGAAACAACATAGGCATGGGCCAAGTGCGTTGCAGTATTTACTTGAATATATTTACACCATGCAAGATATGTTAGATACCTACTTCTGGACAGTTTTATTGAAACTTGAAAGCACTCAGTTTTCCTCGTCAAACATGAATGTGCTGAAAGTCTAAAACTATGAGTTATTTCTCCTAGCAGATGGAGTACACATTAGAGGAGATTATGATTCCCAAGCTACTAGAAAAAGCGTCAAAGCAACTATTTCTGCTCAACAAGTCTAAATTTGTTGGGCAGCATCACGGAGTTATGACCTTTAGTGTTGTAAATATACGGAGTTGTTTTCAAGATTTTCAATGTGCAATCAGGGCGACTAATTCTCAACCTTCTGAACTCATAGATAATCATACAATACGGCATTAAACAAATAGAAAGGGTTTAACCAGGGGAGGATATTGATCCTCGTTCGGGTGGATATTAAATGAAAGTACTAAACTCTCTGAAGCAAGTTCAAAAAAACAGTGAGATGAGCCTCTCTTGCAAGAACTTGAATTCAAGAAGCGTCATAAAGGCATTGAGATACCTGCGATGGTCATGAAAGGAAGCATTTAGTGATATGTTTAAAATGTGAGTTATGCAGAAAATTTCACAAAAGGTCTATTATGGTTATGGATGAAAATGATGCCAGAAGTTACATTGCAATTTAAGGCATCTACCACCCTTCATGGGTTTGATACATTTAGAATCAAGTACATAACTTATGAAGGTAAAGTTTCAACTTTTATAAATTTCCTAAGCCTGGTTGAGATCAAACGGATGAAGAGATCTCAGAAGTGAAAATATATGCAGTCGCAGTTTATTGAAATAAAAACTTAAATTCCTAGCAAGATTACTTTCTTCAGTGGCATGTAGATTTTCATTTATGCAGGACCTCTCCTGTGATTGACATTGAAGACTAAATGTCTCTCTCATTGCAGTTCTATTATTAGAAAAGTAAACTACTGCATTTAGATTCCAGTTTAATTAGACGAAGTAAACCCATTTAGATTTCAGCTTAAGCTGCACCAGATCAATGTCTATTTCGGTAGATCCAGCCATTCAGGAAGGATCACATTTGTACGTTACCATTAACGTATGATTTTACTCACTCGTGAGTTTACAATGTCTTGCAATCATCATAGCTCACTAATTTGGCAACCTAGCCTATACAAACAAATTGGTGGACTATGTATCATTGACTACAATCTCCAGTATCCAGCATTTTAAGAAAATACTCTAATTCTTTGAGAATTACACTTTCGCTAACAGGCTTGGAGAAAATGAAAGGACCCATCTCCTTGGAACATCATAGATATGGGAAACCTCTTTCCACTGTACAGTTAGTGAATTCCAGAATTATGCCTGATATATAAGTTCAAAAATACGTCAGCCACTTAGGCTCTGTTAAGCAAAACTAGTTGGTAAGTTAACTGGTAGCTGATTGGGTAGATGGTTTTTATAAAAGTGTTTAGTAAATTAATTAGCTGATTTTTTAAATATATGGTATGTAAAAACATAGCAGCTACCTTATTTTTTGTTAAGTATCATGGACAAAGCCCATCAGATCAGCTAGCTTATCAGCTACCAGCTAGGTGTTCGCGTAATAGGCCTATTTAAAAAATAAGCCCATCAAACATCGAACTGGTAAGCTAGTGATAACAGATCCTTACTAATATGTCCACCAATTAGTTCAAATATATTTTCATTCCAAGGGGAAAATGGATATGCTACATACCAAGACAAGCCAAACTTCAGCGCTTTCAGTTGTCTTTTATACCTACAAAGGCAGGGTATCTCTCAAGTTCCATGATGAAATGTAAGGTAATATAAGAAATTGAATTCTCGGAGAAAGGCTGCTGCTTATTTGAACCAATGATCAGATTTTTCATTATCCTGTACCAATTACCAGATTCTAAAGATAAAAATTGGGAAATTGGTAAAATTTCACACAAAGGCTTCACAGAAGTTACAATACATAAAGGCATAGACACAGATTTTAATTACACGGTCATCATTCATTACCACCATAGCAAGACAGAGAAGTAATCCCCATTGCCAGATAAAGTGCGTGCACACACTTTAGTGTCCATCACAATCAAATGCATTTACGATTGTATTTCAAAACCTGCACGTAAGTTTCTTTCTAGCTGAAACCAGAGTAATGGTCACCTAACCATATCAGACATGTCACATCATACACGCATGCCACTTTTACGAAAAATATCATCACCAAATATCTACATACAGTATGCTCCCTAATACCACCATCTCAAGATCACAAGATTTAACTAAAGCATTTGAAGTATGGAATACAAATTACGCTTATAAGAAGAAACACCAATAGCAAATCTTAAACACGTCGACTAATCGAACAATGAGAGTTTAAAGCACAAACCTTGAGGAACTAAACCCCAGGCATATGAGTCCAGAGCCAAGCTAGACGTTAATCGAGCAGAAGCAATCGCACTGTGCAATGGCAGCAACGTCTCCAACCCACCCAATTCAACTGGTAACCTAGTATTCACCAAAAAAAAAACAATTACTAACTTTACTGTAACACAATAAACTGAATTCGATAAAACGAATTGAAGATCGAATAGCTAACCTTGAGAGGAACGAAACGCGTTTATTAACGGAGGATTTGAGGAAGGAAGAAGCGTTTGGTAACAGCGAAGGGCTTTTGCTGTTGAGCTTCACACCTACAGGCTGTAATCTGGACGATAACCTCGAAAGGCCTCTCAACGACGATGCCATTTTTTTTGTCCTTAGCTGGGTTTTTGCGAGTGGAAAGAGAAAATTGGGTGAGGGTTTTAGACTAAAAGGCTAGGTTAAATAATTATCCGGAGTTCTATCGCGCCTTAATATTTATTAATTAGCGAACTGAAACATCACTAATACGTTGTATGGGTATGGAGAAGTGATACATATCTTTATCACCAAATTTATCTATACTTTAGCGTTTAAATTTATCTATACTTAGTTGATCTGATAAATTTGTTCATATACTATATTTAACAATCAGTGTACAAAATTCATAAAAATAAACTAACTTACTAAACACCGACTTAATTTGTGAAATGTTGGTAAAAAATTGAATTTTTTAAGGGGAAATAAAATTACATTGATTTTTTGACAACTATTAAGTAACGCGGTATAAATCCTATCATTTTCCTTATGATGGAAGCAGGAAAGGAAAAATCAGAGGTTGAAGTAATCTTTAATTATTATTAATAACATTTATGAAAAGGAATACATATAAATCATTATCAGGCTTAAATTAGTTCTACCATGGGTTTCTATGACTAAGTTTTAGCTGCTACAAGGAAGAATAGCCAAAACCAGTAATGGCCTAATATTACAGAGATGCAGCAGCACATATCTGGCAATGTCTGTCTACTCCTAATAACTTATAAATCTGTTTCAGTTTTTGTTCTTACATCCCCATTTTCAGGATGTTTGCTCATCTTCAGATGGTTCACATTATGGACAACACTGTTAGATTGACTAATCACAGGAGCCATCCTGTGTGGAGGGAGAACATTCGTTCGGGGAACGCCGTTACCCATGAACTGTTGTTGAGTTCTCACACTTGAAGCACCAGTGCTGGCAAAATCCCTTCCATTGGCTGATTCTGTCCGTGCCATAGAAGCGTGTTCCGTTTCTGTAGGGAAAAGCAGTCTCGTATTAACTTCCATAAGATAAATTTGTCCTTCAATCTAAAAAAACAAGAAATTATTCATAAAAAAGAATAATACTAAGATACTCAGACTAAATTTGTCCTTTGAGGAAGGAGCAGCCAGGACAATATTATTCCGATAAGACAAAACATTAATCTAGTGCTCCAACACCATTAATAAATGTATGAAAAAGATTGGTTTATATACTAAATCTATTATCCTAATCCAACATTGTGGACACAATTTTAAATTTCTTTGAAGACCTTAACACAGCCTCAATCATTACATTTTATATGAAGGACAAGAACAAGATCCTAGGTAGTTAGGACTTAGGAGGTTTGAGACTTTGAGTGGCACCGGAGTAGAACAACTTCTTTTACGGATTTCTAAAGGCAATTCAACACATGGTGTCAAAAGAACAGAGAAGCTATAGAACTTCTTGTTGGTTTTTTCATCTACTGCTCTTGCTGGAAGGAATAGGTTATTCCCGGTCATGCTTAACGAATGAGAATTTCACTCGAAGTTTATAAACATAGAAATAAGAGCATTAAGATGTCAAGTGGAGACTATGAAATTTACCTTTTATTTCTCCTAAAGTGATGAGCCTGTTAAGACAATCTCGAAACTTTGTTAAGATAATTCTTTCTTGCTCTGCATAGGTCTCAGTGGGTCCTTGCTCTTGGGGCACTTGAGACAATTTACTGTCAGTTGGTAATCCATTAATGGAACCAGCAGTAGAGAACATAGTATCTTGTTCGTCGCACAATAAAGCTAATGTGCTGGGAGACATTGGCCTGCTTTTTGATATATCAGCTCCATCTGAAGCAGAATCATCAGCTTTGGTCTTCTCGGTCAGGTTCTCCTGTAAAGAATCGCTACTTTGAGCTTTGTCATCTGCAGAGTGCTTCTGGCTTGGAAACTGCTCTTGAGTTGATGGCGGCGCTACTGAAGTATCTCTGGAATCTTCTGCTCGCTTTTCTGCCGCATTTTCCTCCTCTGAAAACCAATACGAGTTACAGGTTAGATAATTATTAAACAGAAAATTGAACTGATATTCCTTATCTCTTTACATTTCCATGCTGCATTCTCTTATAAATTGAACTCTCTATAACTCACAAGGAACGGAACCACCTCTTCTTTTCCTTTTCTTTTTTATTAGTTTAATTTATGAATTAATGAACCTTTTCATTATTCCCAGAGAAAGAAATTACCATTTGCCATTTGAAGTCATTGGCCTACGCGGCATCAAGTTTATCATACAGTCATCAAATATACAGTCTAAAGCATTTAAGAGCAATCAGAATACTAGTTATGAAACAACAAGAATATTTTATGCAAATTAATGCATAAAACACCAAGGGCCCGGGTACTTGGTTAGAGAAACTTCACAAAAGCCACACATACCTGCAAGTAGCTTGGCAGCTTCTCCTGAATATACAATCAAAACCGAGCAGAGCTCCTTCAGGTCCTGCGGCTGAATGATGTCCGCTAAAAGAGACCTTTATACATATTGCACTGTTTAGTTATCTGAAGAATTCAATAAAGCCATTCTCAAGAGAAGAGGTATTTACCTATATGTTAACTTTGAAGGGCCCAAGGCTGCCATATTACCAGGGCGACCACCAGGAACTACAGTCGACGAAGAGGAAGGGGCAGAGGTTTTACTTTGATTGTCCTGTCGACAGAGAAATTTGTGCCATCAGATACTTAATATAAGAAGTACAAGAGTAAACTGAAAAAGTTAACTTGATTGGTCACACAGCCAGTGTTAAGTGTTGCAACTTGCAGAAAAATATTTCACGCTTCCAGCTGTTCCCATCAGTCAACCACTATATGCAATTATTCGGGAAAACATAAGTTCTTGATTTCCCCAACAATATGGAGGTGGTAAAGGCTGACACTTAAGTCAGTAAATCATGACTAAATAAATTATCTCCATGCACACAATTGTTTCATTTTTGGATAACTACATGCTACAGTCATGCAGTATTTACTGAATTAAGAAAATAAAAAATAAACAGGTCAAGAAATAAGGCATTCTACAACTTTCAAGAAAACATAATAGTAAAATTAATCATGCTATGTCATACTTGTCTTACACTGATATGAATATTATGTCATACTCACGAGCGAGGGCAGAGAAATGATTTATGATTAGTGGGCGAGCGATTTGAAGTATATAAAGGTGGCCTGGTTGGGTAGGGTTGGGTCATGAGTTTCCACATATCAAGGACAACAATCTTCGAAATTCTGTTTTTATATATAATATTTCAAAAATAAAATGCTAACCGAAAGAAAAAAGTTGTTCTAATATTCTAAACAATATGTTCATTTTCTTTCTATTAGCTACAAGAAAGAAATACAATAACATTTCAAAAGCTTTTGTAAAACAAATTTAAAACAGTACAAACCCTTATTTTTTTATTCTCATAATCATAGTAAAACAGAAACTCGAATATATATACATACATATATACATACATGTATGTATGTATGTATGTATGTATGTATGTATGTATGTATGTATGTATAAAAGCATTACAAGCAAAAAGAAAAGTAGAAGTAAACAAGGATAATAAAGAAAAGGACAAGCTAACCTATGTCAAATTGACGTCGACAATCAATAAACTAAATAAACATGTTACGTTTGTTCTAAGTTAAAATTACAATCTGCAAGCTAGTTGAACATTTTACATTAGTTCAAAGTTAAAATAAATACTATTTTACTTTTGTTTAAAGTTAAAATAAAGACTTACCAACTGCAAATGTCCCATCCTCATAATAGGGTCTTTTGCTGTTGATCCAAAGAATAGTTCCTGAGCTTTTCGTTTCTTGTTCAATGGGGGAGATCCATAACCCGATGTCCCAATAGCTCCAGTGATTGCAGCATTGGCGGCTTGCTGGATAAATGCGATATTGTGCGCATTATCTCCATGACATAGAGCCTGCCTTTCTTCACTTCCTTCGTAGTTTTTGCAGTCCATACATTTACAGTTTTCAGAACAGAGAATATTAGCTTGAAAACATTCGCAATATTTTTTAAGACATCCAGATTTTTTGCAATGGCATCCTTTGTTATGCTTTGCTGCAACTACAACCTCACCAGCCTCCTCCTAGATAAATATCGAAATAATATTTACTAATTTTATTTTTTGACAAAGTATAGAAGAAAAGCTTGGAAATTTAAGTATTCAACATTTTATAGGTACGTAAAAAAAGGGAACGGAAGTGGAGTCAACCACATAATTAATAAAAGCTTAACAATCATTTTATTTTACAATAAAAATACACCTATAACTTGCATTTTCAGTACACTATCATAAGCATGTTATTTACGTACAATATTGTATATTTCAAACAGATTTTATTTACATTATTAAATAATAAAATTACCCGACTATCGCGAGCTCCATGTGGGCTACTAGCAATTTTTGGCCTAAAAGCATGAGGATTACGCTCCAAAGTAGCCTCAACCGCTTCTCGTCGAGCAGGTTCATTTTCAACATTGTTATGACAATTCACGCAATTGCATCCATCACAATATATTCCAGATGCAAAGCATTCACAATACCTATAAAAAATAGAAATTTGTTTGTGTGTGCATTAAGTTATAGTTATCAAGAGGTTATGATGATTGAGCCATATTGCACCATAAAAGTGAAAAAAAATCAGCATTTACTTACAACTTCAAACACCGTGAATGTTTACAATTACACTGTTTTTGTTTCTTTGGGGTCCCTTCTTTTACTTCTCCAACGCTTGACCTGGGCCTTGCCTTCGGCGATTCGGGTTTTCTGCGAAAGTTAAAAGTTTGATTGAATCAAGAATACTTTGCATCATAGTATCATGGGTAGGTTTATGAGAAAATAAGGTGAAAATATGTGTAATTGCAAGAGGTGGATTGATTCTAATTCATATGATAAAACAAGATGAAAAAAAAAATCTTATGTTTCAAGTCTTAATAACATGAAAATTCAACCATATGCATTAATGTAGAGTATGCAAACAAGGCAATAGTTTCGTAACATAAAGAAAACATCATAGCATTATGACTGTCTTTGCAAACAAACAAAGTAAAGCTAGTAATCTACTAATATGGAAATGAGTCATCAACGGAACTGCCATGCGTCAAAACCACTCAAGTTCTCGAATGATCCCAACTACTTACAAAATAATTCCAAACTTCAAATGCTAAAAAGTAAACACTTACAGATAACTACTATCATTAATTGATCTTCAATACTTATACATAATCCCAACAAAGAAATAATTTATCATCCCTCATGCACTCTATGAAGCCCCACAAGTTTTGTCTAGCTCAAGAAAAGTAAGTTCTAGGGATAAACCAGTGTAAATAACCATGTTGGCTTGTCATAGAATTTGAATCCTATTGTTTCAAGCAAGCAATATTACAACTTACAAACCTAATTTTGAAAACTAAACAACCATTGTCTATTAAAGAAAGTATTTTTTTGAATGTCTAGTGAATATTGTAACTTTCATAAGTATAAGCAATCTGACAGAACTACAAGAGTTTCCATTTCACACTCCGTTGAGTTCAATTCACAGAGCTGCAAAAATCCTAACCTCCAGCAATGCCAAACTTTTCAAAATGTCCATCAATTACCAAGATCAGAACTTCACAACAAAAATCAAAAACAGAACAAAGAAAACCTAATATTCTGCAGCATTTCAGCTCAGCTCCCAAGCTAAAATCCAATATTTTCCCATCAAATCGTATAATTATCAATTAACAAGGAAGAGAGAACTCACGCAAGAGGTCGAATAGCAGGCGCTTGTGGAGGCTGCTGCATCGCCATAAACATCAAATTCGGCGGCTTAATCGGCTGGTTCGGGAGCTGAGCTGGCGGCTTGGGTAGCTCGGGCTGGTGGTCAGCAGTGGAGGCGCCACCAGTTAATCCAGTGAAATCCAGCTGCCTGACTAGCTTCCTCACAGGAATATCCGCCGCCGCCGCCGCCGATGGAGAAGAAGAAACCTCCGACTGCTCCTGAGGTGGCTGGCTTTTTGGAGGGAAATCACCTCCCTCACTTTGCTCCATTCAAAACTCTCAATCAAATTGAGAAAAAGGAAATAATAAACAATTAAACAATAACGCCAATTCACCAAACAACAACCGGAAACCAAAAACAATCGAAATTCCACTGATTTTTCAGCAGAATTCGAAGCAATCGACGCCGAAAACCTCCAGACTCCGGATTCGAAACTCTTTTATTCTCCAAAACAGCTCAGATTCGAATTTGAGCAAGGGAGAAAACAAAATCTAGGAAATCAAAAAACTCAGTAAAAAAACTCAGTTAATCAAAAACCAAAGCTCTCTGTCTGTCCATGGTTGTCTGCAAGCGATTCCACAAAATTGCCCCTCAAGTCGACGAGATTTTCCTCCGAATCCCTCAGAAGAAGCCCAGAGAATCGGATCAAGAAGCTCAAAAGGGGTTCTTCAAGAGCCTTGTTAGCAAAACCCTAACCAAAATCTCCCAATTGATCAAGTCGAAATCGAAAAACGACGAGTTAAATGACTCCAATTTGGAGTCTTTTCAGGTTCCGACTGATGCACTCAAGGTGTTTGACGAAATGCGGAAGCTTCATTTGAGGCTGCCCGGTTACGGGTATCAGAAATTGGGGTCGAAGAAGGGGAAGAGTGCTCAAAGTACGACTTTTTTGAAGTGGAAAGCTGAATTTGGGAGGGAGTTGCAAAGCTGCGTGATGCTTGGAGCGAAGAATGTAGTCGAAAAGGTCGAAAACGATGAGAAATTACCCGATGGTTCGCGGATAATCTCGCAGGAGGAGCTGAAGCTGAGGATCGTGTGGACAATTTCTTGCTTGATAGCTGCGTCAGCAAGGCATTACTTGATCCAAGAAACGGTGAGGAATCGTGGGCTGATCGAAAATGTGGTTGTTTCGGATGAGAGTGATCAGGGGAGGCTCTGTATGAACAAGAAACAGGTCGAAGAAGTGCGCGAAATTAAGGAGAAAGACGATAGTTTGGAGTATAGGAGCAAGATACCGGCTTTGAAGATGAAGATGTGGTATTTGGAGAGGTTGGAGCTGCCTGGTTGTGGCAAGGTGATGGAAGGTGCGACGCTCGTGGTGATTAGACCTGCAGGAGGTGGAGACGGGGAGGTGGGACGAACCGAGGCGGAGATGGTGGCGGGAGCATTGGGGGTGGAAAGGGAAGGGAATGTGGTGGAAGAAGCTGTGAGGAAGTTGATGGTGGCTAAGAAATGTTACACTTTGGAGATGAACTCTTTTTGAGTGTTTAGTTTTGTTTTGTGTCTGTGAGAAGGTTTCATGTATATATGAACACAACTTTGTGTATATAAGAGTATTTTGGTCTAATTTGGCTTCCTGCTGTGTACATATTTTGATGTTCTTTGTGAAATTGTAGGTTATGTTGAATAGAACTGCAAAATGTCTTATGTCTTGGCCTTGGGAAATGAAACTTGGATCCATGCTAACAATGTAGAACAATAAGCCTCCTTTGTGTGTAGTTTGAAATCTTCCACATTGTTCAAAACTTCGAATCCAACTGAGTGCCAATATTGTTAATGCACGTGGAGTTCTTGCTCGTCTTCGTGTAACATAAAATCATCCACCTTTTCAGCTATTCGTGGAACAGGAATGCAGTTGCAGCCATATGTTTGCACGATAAGCACGACTGCACGGTACTCAATACAATTCTGTACATGTCAAATAATTCTCAGTGCAACTTGCTAAGGATAGCAACATGTTTCTGTTTCGACTTACAAGGGTATACAGTAGAATCACCATCTGGTAAGGTACTGCTAAGTGCTAACCATAGTGTTGCAGCTAAAGTTCAAAGAATCAATCATTCAAAATTGACTGATGAGAACTCCGAAGTGCTAACCAGAACTACAAACTTATGGACAGAAGAATAAGCCAATTGGGAGAACTTCAACTGCTGTTGTTGTGATGATTGAGCGATGATCATGACAATTTGGACCGTGTGGCTCTTTCACATGAGTTCACACCGTGCTAATTTGGACATTCTTTTCACCAGTTTTGCAGTTGCATGTAAATCCAGAAAATCATTCATGCGCGTGGAGTTCTTGACCTCTTGAGCGGACCTCATCAGCACGCTCCTCATCTTGCTCGTCGTGTATCATGAAATGCCCGTGTTCACAATATAATCGGGCCAATAATGTAGGTGACAGAGGAGTGTAGTTGCCTGAAGTTAAGCATAGCACTTTAAGCATGATAACAAGAACAGAAAACATGATTAAGTACTGTACAACTTCTGTGTATGTAGACCATTCATGGTAATGCACATCATTTGGGAAAAATGCAATAGACGCATTTCTATCCATAAAGAACAAGATGTTAATGAATTTCTTCTGCAAGCTATATTAGACACATCAGGTGCATGTGAGAAAACAGAGTGTTCTACCATGTAAAAATTAAAGAGCGTACCTCTAAAAGATGAACTTCTCTCGAATTCCCTGGTTGAATGCAACAATATAGTCCCGGATAGTATGACTATGAATGCACATAATTCTGATATGATAGCCCCAGAGCTTTGACTGTCCCAATCCTGTTCCATATATCTTTCAGCATACATGATATAAGCCATCATTCATTATGTATTTTTACGAGGGCAGACCACATGCATGAACGATAATACAAATGTTCACTACATCGGAAGCTTTACCTTAAACATGATTATGCTGGCAAGTATTGTAAGTGATGTGAACATCACATAGTATATAGGTGAGACAATGGCAGTGTTGAATGTATCAAGAGCCTGCACACAATGAACAAGATATTGAAGCTTCAAAGGGTAATCGAACAGCAAAAGATGATATAGAGTTAAGAGCTATCTGTGTTCAAATATCAGAACTATGTCACGAATTAGACATATCTTCCAAGTTTCACATAGACAGAAACGCATCTGTGTTAAGGTTTGTGAGATATGGATTGAACCTTGAACTTCTGACACAGTATTACCGTATTAAACCCACTTAGCTTTTCTCCTTCGGAATTGAGAAATATTGCTACGACTCTCTTTGACTATGATTGTACCACCATAAAAGAAATCTGCAGTTTTTAAAGTCAAGTGCTGAACCCGTTTTCAAAGTATTTTATAAAAACTATAAGTGCTTTGCATCAAAAATATTATAGAAGACAGTAGATTGCAATATATATTTGCTTGATATGTTTTGTTAAGTGCAATTTATACGCGGACATACACTGTTTCCATTATAATGATGCAAGGATTGTACCCATGAACAATGCAAATTAGACAGGAAGTGAAGTGCTTGAACAGCACATAGAAAGGAACCAAATAACATCAAGGGCAAACTGGAGGTCAAAATATGATGGACAGGAACTTTAGTCTAGCATGGGGTCCTATAGGATCTAAAGCATGATAATAGAATATTATTACTTTAGGCGGATAACTCATTAAATGTCTTACTTGCCTTGTTTAGGTAATTCATTTGCATAATCACGCAGGTTGCCACAACACACATAAAAATCCAGGTCTCCGGGTAGATTAACTGGTTCTTGCCCTCAAACGTCAGTTTTAATGAAGTTCCAAGGGCTTTGACACTCATGACCTGCAGAAGCAGAACAACAGGAAATTCATCCCCAAATTACAATAGTGAAGACAAAAAATTTAACAATGGAATGTCACTTTCCATATACATGGTTACAGTGAACTACTCAAACATGAACAAGTAATATTACACGTACTGATGTGACATATGAATGCTGCCTAAATTATTCTGTAGATTACAAATCTCGCCATCATGGTTTTCAACATGCGATGTGCAATGTTTTGACTTATAAAGTGTCATGCAGAAGGAAACACTGATGGGGAACACTCTTCTTCTGAGCGAAGGTAAATTTCTAGAAAAGGTATATGAGCAATGAATATAGTAGGCAATCTAGATCCAAAAACAAAGATGAAAAGAGTATGGCAAATAGTTATTAATCCGTTGCATCCACTCACTGGTTATGCCACTTAGGAAGATGTCGAAAGAGAACTCCAACACACGGAAGCCTGGTAGAGCATTACGGTTATTAACATGTAGCTTATTATGATAGGGCAGCACTAGTATGTATTTGCAATGAAATATAGTAGGAAGAGTGGCAACTTAAACATGCTTAGCGTGTTTAACTAAAGCTACTAAGAGTAATTGGCTTTGCCTATCAAAACAAGATACGAGAAGGATTATAAGCAGACAATTAACTATATAGTCTAAATATTTAACTTTTACAGTAATATTGAGGCATTGAATGAAATGAAGATAAAATGATGTGGGCAGCTCAGAATTTACCGAGAGAGAACCCATCAATGAACAAATGCCGGTGAAAACAAGTACATTCGTGTGTCCACATTGGGGTGAAAAATAGAAAATAAGTATGAACACCAAAACGATGACTGATCCCACGTAGAGTAAAAAGGCTGAAATTAAACAGGATTAATAGCATTAGACTATAGCCTACATCTTCCAACAGGGAGAAAATAAGGCAAAAAAAGAAAAGGAATGAGCATCTTACTTGGTTGTGCGGCCATAATCCATACTTCCTGGACTGAAACAATTGCATGTTCTTGCGGTGCATGTATAACAATAATGATAGAACCCACAATGCACATTACGCATCCCAACATCCCCAGGTGATGTAGCTTCTCATTTAAGATAAAATGAGCCAGTACAGCACTGCAGCAGGACATTGTCATAAATGAGGCAAAACAAACATCATAATACCCAAAATCAGTTCTTCTACATGTAATGATAAAGACAGAAACATGTGTACTGAGCATAATTACTTCACAATGATACTCAGAGCGCCAAGAGGCGTGACAAGAACTGCAGGGGCAAATGCATAGGCTACAAAGTTTGCAACCTCACCAATTATCACTGCACGTGCAAGAGAAGAGCTTCTAAGTGCAAGACTCAAGAGATTTGATAATGAACTTCTATCATTCATGAACTCAATATACCAGTATAGCAGCTTGATAAAGCAGTGAGGTTGAATTCATTCCTAGTTTTAGAATCTCCATCTAACTCTATGAACATTTTAAGCAGAACTTAACAATAAATAAGAATGACTCCGCTGTGGCTATTGTTGATATGAGAGAGAGATATAGAGAGACCCCGAGCATTTCACCTTGAATTAACTAAGGAATTCTATCCAATACATTTCTGGCCATGTTGGAAGGAAATCAATAACTCCCAAGGGTCATCCAACCAATGTCAAATGGTAATGAACAATGTGTAACCCTTTCAGTAAAATGCTAGCCGAGTAAAATTCATTTGGTTATCTGTACAAAATCAAGACCGGCATATTAAACGGAGAGATGTTTATGCATAATGAGGTGCACCTATATTGAACTTAGACTGAAGAATATTCAGTGAAGTTCACATTTTTCCTTGCAATATCCTGTTTGTACTGAATCTTCTTGCCATAAAATGCAAGCATTTATCCTACAAACTCAACCTCCAAAACAGTCCTTCCAAAGATGCTACATTTAACATTCCAAACTATACTAAAACACAATTTCTAAAATATACTAGTCCAGCAAATATGAAATCGGAAAGGGGGGAAAGAAAGGAAAAAATGAAGGTTATTGACACCCTGGTGATCATGCCAAGCCACCATAGAGGCTCCATCAAATATGTATACCCACCAACACCTAACAACATTTCAAGAAAAGATCATCAAAACCGAAACCCACATAATCCTCTCCATCCCATCCATTCCTTTTAAAACTTTCCTTTCTCAGTCCAATGGTTTTGATTTTGACCTCAAAATACTCTTAAAGTTTAACTCTTTAACAAAATCACATTATAAAATATTAACCGAGTAAATTCAAAATGGAAAGTTTTAAACGAAACTGAGGAAACCCAAAAATTCAAAATGTAATTATACCAGCCCTGATGCCAGTAGCAGCAGCAGCTCTTCGAAGGCCTTTCTTCTTGATGATGAAGCTGGCTCCGATAAACCCACTGGAAAGAAGAGCCAACAAAAACCCTTTGACATTGTCTTGATCAGAAGACAAGAAGAAACCCATATGATATTCTGCAATAATAGGTGTTTGTAATCTTGTTTTTCTCTTATCTCCCTCATGGTAATCGTTCAATCATTAGCTTAATTTAGTGGGTTGTCATTTACATTTACGTGTGTGATCAATCATGAAATGTATGGATCAATTATGTGCCCCTTTTGCTTCATGTCTTTTCTGTGGGGTTTGAATAATCATGAACCTATCTTCAATTGTTTATTTGTCAAAAAGTATGTAGTGTGATGATACTTATGATATGGACTATGGAGTAATTCTAGATTTACAATTCTAGATTTGATGTTAAAATTTTAAATTTGTCGACGAGTTTTGTGAGGTTTTGAGGTGTTTTCGAATAATTCCAGGAGCACAAAGACCTGTTTGCAATATTCAGAAGTGAGAACAATTATTTT
>JAYMSR010000260.1:0-16337 GCA_036897825.1 Plantago rigida
TGCAGCCTGTAACACAGCATGTGTGATAATTGTCTCAAATTTTTCTGCCAAACAAATCGACACATTTATTTATTTAAGAGCCCATTTTAATACTAGAAGACGGACTGACTTGCTCGCTTTTTTTATAAGGTTTATTCAAACTTGCAAACCCAAGGTTACCTACAACTCTTCAATTCAATTAAACTTTTCAACTCCACACTGTGAAAGAAAGAAATAAAGAAATCAAGAATGGAACAAGGAAAATCACTGGCCGAAACACCCACCTGGGCTGTGGCTACTGTCGTCTCTCTCTTGGTCACCATTGGCTTCGTACTCCATGCTGGCCTCACTAAGTCTGCAAAGGTCACTCCTTTTTTACTCCCTCTTTTTTTCTTCTTCCTTTTTATGTGTACGTTTCATCATTTTAATCTCATTCTCTCGGTGTTATTTCGACAGCACTGGTACTTGTTGAGATCTTTGGAAATGTATTATTGACATGGCTTATGCAAGAATCGCATTTTCTGTCTGTTCTATGACCAAATGATTTGATGAACCCATACTTATTATGGGTTTAATTGAGCAAGGCCAACCCTCATTTGGGCAACAATCTTCTAATTTATCGTCTTGATGTGATCTATTGTTGTTTCTCTCTTTAAAAATAGCTTCTTTGATTTTACTTTGAAGGTACTTGAATTGAACCCATGAAGAGGTGTGAGTTATAGTAGTACCTTTTTAAACTTAAGAGTTTGCGTCTATTCTTAATACTCAATAGTACTAATTACATACTAATTAAGAAGTTGCATTAATGAGGTAATCTCTATTTTGCAAGTTGTGTATTTTGGGAAGTATGAAAGCACATGAGCGAAATTTCTTTGTTTAGCTTTACTACAAGAAAGCATGAGTTATTTCAATATTTGCTGTTTGCACTATAACAGGAGGTAAATCTGTTGTCCATTTCCTAAAAAGTTCGAAAACAATTTTCCGTGAGAATTTAGCACTTAATTTCGCAGAGTTTAAAAGTCTTTGTGGAGGTTTTGTACAGTATTGAGTTTTTCTTACTTTCCTTGTAATAAGTTTCTGAGAAAAGTTACTTATAAGATAGATGCCTAAACATTAGGAGTTCTAGCAGTTCTACTGGAAATGTTTGATATAGGACACGGAGTCTTCAATTTTCGTTATACTCATTGTATGAGCTATTGTCTGTATGACAGTGGTTGGACAGAACTAGAAGGAAAAATCTTCTTGCTGCACTGGACAAAATCAAGGAGGGTAAGAAATGAAGGGCTGTCACATTCATAGGATAGTGTTGAAATATTCTTAGTTTTTCTATCTCTAATGTTTGGTTCACCGATCAATTATTACAAGTATCTTCCCATTTGGTATGAATCAGAGTTGATGGTATTTGGTGTACTTTCCTTGCTGATGGGCCATTGGATCAATTATGTTGCTGAAATTTGTATGAAGTCGTCTGCAATGAGCAGCCGGTTCTATCCATGTGTACCTCCCGATGATCCCAGGCACCGAGCATTTGGTAACTTCGCTGATATTTCGATAACTCAATCAAATGTCTCAATTCCACGAGGGCTGTTGGAAAGGCATCGTGAATTTTGTCCTAAGGTGCCCAGCATGTTAAGCTGTTGTCGAAAATTAAAATGGTATATTATTTGAAATGTAAATTTAATATCTCAAAAATTTGTTACAGAGTCACCAATCGTTTGTCTCACGCGAGAGCCTTGAGCAGCTACATCGTTTCTTATTCGTCTTGGGTGTAACACATGTCTCCTACAGCGTTTTAGCCATTGTACTAGCCATGATTAAGGTCAAATAATGCTACACTTCAAAAGCAATTATCATCTGATCTGGACTACTGTTGCTTCAGAAGTGACACTAAAAGTTACTGTCACGTGCAGATTTATAGCTGGAGAACATGGGAGAACGATGCCAAGACAATGGCTTTCCGGGGGTTGCTGACTGCAGAAACTTCAACTGGTGATTGGTGAATCTCCTAATATACCCCCTCCCCGATTTTTTATTTCATTGTGATAAACAATCAGGCTAATTTTTTCTTTTTTGCATCTTTTTCATTTTTGTTTTTATTTCTCCATATAGATTCTGAAGCTGGTGCACCAACTGCTGTACCATTAAGAAGGCTATTAAGATTCATGGTTCATCATGTTTCTCACCCATGGAGTCGGCACAAAGTTCTCGTTTGGCTGGTATACAACCATAGAATTGTAGAACAATGTTCATGTAATCCATTTCTGTGTTTGGTCTTATATATATCCCGTGGAATTGTTGGATATTGTTAAAGTTTGATCTGTTTTTCAGCTTTGTTTCAGCCGCCAGTTCTGGAGTTCAATTAACCATGCGGATTACATGGCTTTACGACTTGGTTTCATTACTGTAAGTTATGTTCTTTACTTATAAGTTTCATATATCCTCAACTGCATGCAATTTATTTAAATGGGTCAAACTTGAAACTACCTAAAAAACAAACTCTATCTTTGTTCCAATGCATGATGCAGACTCATCAACTACCTTTCACATATGATTTTCACAATTACATGATTCGGAGTATGGAGGAAGAGTTTCGAGATATCGTTGGCATTAGGTACCCACACTTCATTTAAGTTTCTAATTATGCTTGCCTGTGCACTAGCATTATCATATGTACTGAATGAAAGTGTAGTCTGAGCAGTCTCCTTTCTTTTGCAGTATCCCGCTTTGGATTTTCGCTATATGTTGGATTATTCTAGGATTTCATGGTGAACTGAAACACCTCGTTTTTCCCTAGTGAAATATTCTTACTTTAAATAGTTGCAAATGTTTTCTTGCATCAATTGCCCTAATGGTAATTCTGTGGCAACAGGAACAAATATATATTTCTGGCTGTCTTTCCTTCCTGTCATTGTAAGTGATTAAAGTTTATATTATATACCATTTCTATCTTTACTTCAAGTACAAGGCCTAATTTTTTTTCCTTGTCATGTTATAACTTGTGGCATGAAGTTGATCTTCCTAGTTGGAACAAAACTGCATCATGTAGTTGTAAAGCTGGCTGTGGAAATCATGGAATCAAGCCAATGGACAGGACTTCATCAGTTCAAACTGAGGGATGAGCTGTTCTGGTTTGGGAGTCCCAGGCTTCTTCTACGACTGATACAATTCATATCCTTTCAGGTAAACACTATTTACACAAAAGAAAAAAGAAAAAACGACTCAGTTTGATGTGTAGAGAGTAAGAATAAGTTTATAAACTTTTCCTCTCTGATGCTGTTGTCATGATGCAGAATGCATTTGAAATGGCCATGTATGTTTGGTCACTGGTAAGAATTTCCCGATGTAACCAACTTTTTAGGGCATGTCAAAATTGTACATGTTCGTTGCAGTTAGTGCATATTAAAACTTGTCTGAAGCTTCTTTCTTTTCTTTTCCAGTGGGAGATAGAGGACCCATCATGCTTCACCAAGGATTATAGGTTCATTGTAATTCGGTTGACATCTGGGTAGACAATTTCTTCTAAAAATGTGTATTCCTACGGACAGATAAATTTCTCCCACTGCTGGATTTTGAGTTGGCCTTTCTTAATCTTTACAGAATTGTATCCCAGTTTTGGTGTAGCTTCATCACTTTTCCACTCTATGTGATAGTAACTCAGGTAAAGCACTGGCAAGCAGCTTTCTTAACTTTCTTTTCCAGCTCTGAACGCTCTTAAGAGTATTTTTTTTAATGGGCAGATGGGTTCTAAATTTAAGAAAACAATAGTTTCTGAAAATGTGAGATCATCGCTTCATGGATGGAGAAAGAAGGTGAAGGCTAGACATGGTAGACCGGCTTCTCCCCTGGTGCCAAATATTGCATCCGTCGATTCTATGGTGGAGTTAGAGGAACAATCAATCTCTAACACGACTAATATCCAAGAACCATCATCTTTATCTCAAAATTACGCCACGTCAGATGAAAATGGCCGGGGACATCATCAAGACACTGATACAGCCCAAGGCGAGGTACAGCTCCGTGATTTTCTGAATTGGCCGCGAGAATCACATCATGAGGAAATTGAGACACAAGATGAATGACAGGTATATATAGGATTGGTCTCTAAATTTAAGTGCCCATTTTTGTATGACAAACTGGAACAGAATGTAGGGTGTGTAGGGTGTTGGCAAATTCATGTGTAAGGCACTTTTATGCTTTAAGGACTTGAGCATTCGATGCCTTAATTTTGCTAGATATTGTCTTAAACAAGGCAACTAATTGTCAAAAATAACAATATGCTAGCTAATTGATGCTTTTGATGTATTTAAATCAGAGCATTCTCATCAACAAATTGAATATTCATAGCCAACACAAGCACTGAAAACCATCCTTATCATCATGGCGTAAAAAAATTGCAATTTAGTAAATCAGGTGGTGTGCCAAGCACTTGGATAAGAGATATATAACCAAGTTCAAAAATATTACATTTGCAATAATCTCACTTCCTAGAGGAGTATTTGTGCATCTTATATTGTTTTATCACTTGACAGACAAACTAACTCGTTGAATTCTTAAGGTATTTTATGCTTGTCCTTATTAGTCCGATGAGTTCACTCATTAAATTATTTTACATAATGATTTTGGACTTCATAACAGCTCAAACCGTTTGCCCAATTCAACTTGACCACACAAATTTGATACGATTAATATAACATTCCTAATCCTCAACGTGAGATGGGGGCATCACAACCATAATGCACACCTCGGTCCAAGCTAACGTGAACAAGAACATACATGATGCCTGCGTAGAACATCATTTATGTTGAGTGGGACCGTGACATTTGTGAGATAGTATCGTGGTGGTTGGTGGATACCCTAACATCTCAAATGTTGTACTTTCCACTTATTTCCATAATACTCACAACAAACAAACAACACCATACTCGTCTAAAATTATAATGTCAATAATAAAAGGACTTTATTTCGAAGAAGATAAGTTCAATGTTTTCTTTACTTCTTCACGTGTGGATAGGACTACATTGTTTCTGAGTGGTATGTGCGGGTATAATAAACCTTAAATCTGATGGCTACATCCCAAAAATAATGAGAGCTTTAAAAAATAAAATCCATATGACTGTGTGAATTAATGGCTCTACCAACCCGACATGGTAACTTAAAAGCCAGTTATTGCGTTGTCCAGTCATCTTCATCACGGAAAGCAACTGCTGATTAAAAAGATCTCAACTTTTGTTCCATACTGCTCGAAATCAGATTAGGAAAGTCTACAGGACGATCTTTGTCTTGTTTTATGGGCATATTATCCTTTCCAGCACTAATTGACCCAGGGATAATTTTTTCTTTCACCTTTTCTAGTTTTTACCCAATGCCAATTCATCGGTTGAATTCTAATACCCTGTAAAATTTTAGCCGGCTGTGAAATTTGAAGGAGAAATCAATGAATTATTGCTGTCCTTTCACAATTTTACAATGAAGACTTTCTTAACTATTTCTTGGGGCAGTAGCTGCTGTGACTGTGTATTCCACGGTAAACCCAAAGTGGGGATTTTTTCTGGGATTGGAAATGGAAAAGTTAGCTCGACCAGTTTTGGCTATACTCTGCATTGTGTGTGTGTTTTGTTGGGCTGGGATTTTGGGGGTTGATGGTTATGTGAAGTATAACACTGGGAGTGGAATTGTGGATGGGAAACTGAATGTTCACTTGGTTGCTCATTCTCATGATGATGTTGGTTGGCTTAAGACAATTGATCAGTACTATGTTGGGTCGAATAATAGCATTCAGGTTAGCAAGTGTCAATTCTTTTGTTGTTCCAATTCCCCAAAAGAGAATGTTTGTGAAGATGTATGTTTTTAGTATTTGATGTGTGATGATTGTTGATGGTGCAGGGTGCATGTGTGGAGAACATTCTGGACTCAGTTGTCGTGGCGTTGCGTAGGGACCCTAATAGAAAGTTCATATTTGCTGAAATGGTATGAGTATGTTGGTTTATATAAGTAAACTATCTATTATCAGTCTCAAGAATTATGTTTGGAGCCTGGAGGTGTTCTAACTTCTAAGTTAATGAAATTGTATACCTGTCATCACGGGTTCTAATAGTGAAATCGTATGTATATGTAGTCTGTGAAAGTATGAGTACCAGTACTGCTGCTCCTTGGTAATATATTTGAACCATGTTGCAGTAGGTTCTGAAATTTTTGAATGATATGATATTGTGATTCATAGCAATGAAGTGGATGCTATTATTGTGATGAACTCGGGCTATTTATAATTCTTCAATTAAATTTATGCCATTTTAGCATGAAGAGCTGGTGAATGGGTTATTACAGCCTTCAGTGTGATTAAATATTGACTGAACCGATCAAGAAACCAATTTGCCATTATTTGTGACTCATTTTACAAATTCAGTTCATGTATGCAATTTGGCACATTACATTACATTGACTTGGACTGCATGTTTATAGGACTGTCAAAGTTGTTCTGGCATGTAGGAAAATGATGTAATTTAGCATATTGGTATTATTATGTTGCTATTTCTGGTCTAAAATGCATGATATCTAATAGGCATTTTTCAATCGATGGTGGGAAGAGCAAAGTACGGACACTCAAGAAGACGTGAGAAAGCTGGTGGATGCTGGACAGTTAGAATTTGTGTAAGAGAATTTCATGTAATGTAATATGTTTGTAGCCGTGGATGTTCCATTGAAGTTACTCAAATAATGTTTTGTGCAGAAATGGTGGCTGGTGTATGCATGATGAGGCAACCACTCATTATATAGACATGATTGACCAAACAACTCTGGGCCATCAACTGATAAAAGATCTATTCAATAAGACTCCACGGGCAGGATGGCAGATTGATCCGTTTGGCCACTCTGCTGTTCAAGCTTATCTACTTGGCACTGAGGTAAGCATGTTCCCTAATTGGTAATCTGATTGGTGCTTTTGTCTTTTTGTTTCTCGTTCAGTTTGTATTTATTATTTTTTTTCCATGGACTATGTAGCTTGGATTTGATTCTGTTCACTTTGCACGGATTGATTATCAAGACAGAGCTATACGCAAGGGAGATAAATCTCTTGAAGTCGTATGGCAGAGTTCCACGACATTCGGTCCATCTTCTCAGGTTAGTAATGCCAACAGTTGATCCAAGCAAATGTTTTTACAGTCAATCTGCTTCACTTTATCATGTTTGAGGTCTGGGTTCTTGCAGATATTTGCCAATGCATTTCCAAATCACTATAGCCCACCAGAAGGGTTTCATTTTGAAGTGAACGATGACTTTGATCCCGTCCAGGTTCTCTGACAAAAGGAGCATCCTGAAGTTATGATTTTTACCTTAATTATTTGTGCTTCTGTTAGAAGTTCTCAAATTTCTCAAATGCAGGATGATCCGCTCCTTTTTGACGTTAACATAGACATACGAGTTGATGACTTTATCCTTGCTGCAATGGTTCAGGTAAAGACGGGCATTTCTTATCATTGAAAAGATGTACATTTAGAGATTGCATGGGAGTTCATTTGCTTCATATATGCAGGCAAATGTAACAAAAACTAATCATATCATGTGGACTATGGGAGATGACTTCCAATATCAGTATGCCGAGTCCTGGTTTAAGCAGATGGACAAACTTATTCATTATGTCAACCAGGTACATTTTTTACTTGCATAAGCTTGGATTGTGATGGCTTCAGCTCTGACCCGATTGGAAAGTGCATGCAATGCTCTTCACTCAGTGCAGCTTCTGTGTTAAAGTTTATTCATCTTCGTTTAAAGGAAAATATGACTATTCCTGAGATAGTTCCTGAGCAAATGTTCTCAGTCTCTCCTCTCACCCTACTGTCAACATATATTAATTACTGAATTCGTTGAATTATTATTTTTCTGCTGGTAACTTATCTTTCCATCAGTTCTCATTTGATCATACACAAATTATTAGTTTGTAGTCCTCTATTACATTTTGCCAGCCAGCTGTATTTCTGGGGAAATTCAGATATCTTAATTGCAAATGTTATCTATGGCGATATTATTACAATTTATAAGAACATGAACTTGTTTTCCATCTCAATGAGTCTAAGAAGTCATTTTGAAACAGGATGGTCGTGTTAATGCATTATATTCTACGCCATCCATATATACAGATGCAAAACAAGCTGCCAATGTGTCTTGGCCTCTGAAAACTGATGACTATTTCCCGTGAGCAGTACACAACTCTTGGTTTAAGTTATGGTACTCTGAATCCTATTGGACCCTTTTTTCCTTACAGCTTCTTGTTTGTTCATGTCTAAAAGATATGCTGACGGTGCCAATTCTTACTGGACTGGCTTTTTTACAAGTCGCCCAGCTTTGAAAGGATACATACGTTATCTAAGTGGATATTATCTGGTAATCTGATTTGATACTTTTTAGTTTTTACCTTTGTCTGGATGAGTAATCTCTTTCGAAGTGCTACCACTAAATATCGTTTTTGAATATGTAGGCTGCTCGTCAACTTGAATTTCTGATGGGGAAGAGATCAAATAACACCAACACTGATGGGTTAGGTGACGCTTTGGGGGTTGCACAACACCATGATGCTGTTACTGGTACAGCTAAACAGCATACTACAGATGACTATGCAAAACGCTTGTATATCGGCGCTGTGCAGGTGGTCTATGTGATGTGATTTTAATGGAAATTTTATATTTTTTTGCTTATCTATGTGATTAATATTTTATATTGACATCTGGGTTTCTCAGGCAGAAAGTTTAACAAATTCAGCTCTATCATGCCTGGTTGATTCAAAGTCGAATAGCCAGTGTGCTGCATCTGGACCAAAATTTAGCCAGGTTTTACCTTCACCATTGTGCACTTATTTAAGTTTCTATTTATGTATGCTTATATACCTAAGCAGTTATTTGTATAAGTGAGATTTTGTCGTTTGAAGATTTCAATTATCTCTCTTTTTCGCAGAACAACTAAAAAAGTTCAGTATGTTCATTAACCTGGGTTACAAGAAGCAATAGTACCACACGGCACATCTTGAAAAGTATTTGTCCATTCATTTAATTGCAAAAGTACCTATGTAAAGATTAAACACAAATTTCTGTTGAAGCTAAAAGGGTGCTACGTTTATGGATGTCACATAAAAGATATACCCACGTAGTTCGTGATGGCTTTTCATTAGAAATGAACAATTCATCTATTCCCTTAGGCATCTTTTTATATATATAATCTTTGTCTTAGAAACAGAGAAGGCTGAAAAATATCTGAATTTAAGTTTATAATAGGTCCAACTCAACATTTTTGTTCTCATTTATCCGTATACAAGGTAGCTATGCATTGAGAACTGATCATGGCATCCTCTTGGTCTTTGAGTTGTCAACTTTATGTTTTGGGCTTTGTAAAGAACAAATCAACTATTTCTTTCAAGATTGAGTTAGTGCCACCGTATACATTTTTTAATGTTTCTTTTATTACCTTTGAATGGTGAACAGTGTCAGTTACTCAACATAAGTTATTGTCCCCCAACAGAAGATGTTCCCCAAGGAAAGAGTTTGGTACACCCTTATTCTCCTTATTCCCCTGGTTTATTGTGAATTTCCAACCACATACTTTGTCTCAGTATAGCTTTCTGTTCAGGTTGTTGTGGTCTACAATCCTCTTGGATGGAAACGTTCTGACACTATCAGGATTCCTGTGAGTGTTGATACTTCTCTTCTTGTTGGCGCTTGTAATACAGAATATTGCTGATTACCTAAAGAATCTTTCTCGTATATGCATCTTTTTAACATCATATGGGTACCACTTTGTTTAAGAAATCCGACCTCAAAGGAAATGGTCTAGTTATTTTGGTTGGATCACTTTGCAGTAGAAAGACTGTTAATGGAGCAGAGGAAAATAAGTAGACCCAGTCATATGATATGATAAGCATCGGGCACGAGCAACATGTTTTAAGATATTAATAAGGAATTAGTTTCATTGCATAAAAGCAATCTGAACAGCCTCAAGGTTAGTGGCAATTAGCTTTCTCGGGTCAAGAACTGCTTGCTTTCCATACTTCATCATTTTGTAAGCAAGGTAGAGAATGTGGTGCTTTTGCATACCCTTACAAGGGCATTCTTCAAGAGTGTTTCCAACAATTATAGACCTTCAACACTGTAATATTGCTATTGAGATGTGGTTCCAAGACTTGGTGATTCGACAATGAAACTGTTATTCACTATCAAGGTTCAGCTGCAAGCTTAGTTCCCGTTTTAATAGTACTTCTCTCTCTCTCTCTCTCTCTGCAAGATTCCTGAGGCATGTTGTATTTATATGGTATTGTCATATTTAAAACTTTATAATTTCTCGTCTAAGTAGAAGCATAAATGAATGGGTTTCTTGAAAATGACATAGACACCCTACTCTACAGGTTAATGATCACAGCCTTGTTGTTAAAGATTCCCTGGGGAATGTCATTGAGTCTCAGTTTATGGAAGTGGATAACGTCACAAGCAATCTGAGAAATTTATACGTGGAAGCATATACTGGAGTTCCAGCTGGACATGCTCCAAAGTATTGGCTTTTTTTCCCTGTATCTGTGCAACCCCTAGGTCTTAACACTTACATAATCTCTACTGGATCAAAAGGTACACCTAACTTTTTTCCTGGTGCTGCCTGTTCGCGGTCTTAAAAGATGTACCTCTTCTAAGTATGAAAAAACTAGAGAAACCTATCAATCAACCTCCATATGTTACCTCTATTTTGGATTATATAATTCAGGAAATATAAGAATCGGTTTTACGACGGATGTTCCACTGAATGAAACTGTCGAGGTTGGAACAGGAAACTTGAAGCTGTCCTTTTCTTCAGAAACTGGGCAACTAAAACGCATTTCCAATTCTAAAACTGGAGTAAGATCCCTTGTTATTGTACTTGCTCTGAATTTTGTGCTATTACTGTCATTGAGTTGGATAGCCAAAATCTAGTTTGACTAATATTTGTGTAACTAGATGCCTAATTTTAGCTTAATGCTTTGTTTATAAATCGAAGTAGGTTAGGGAAATATAACTACATTAAAGGATGAGATCCATGAGCTTGATTCGTGAAACTGTTTCAATAAAGGAAAGTTGATATTGTCTTTTGTTAAATTACCGCGATTTGACAACTATATATTCTCAAATCTCAACAACTTGGTTACTCAAGTACTTCAAATGATGTGCTGGTAAAGAAGCATATGTGCAACTTTTGTCTATCCCTTTTTTGGTCCGAGAGTCTCTAAACTGATTTTTTTTCTTCGTTGCGCGGTTATCTTTTTATCAAAGGTAGATATACCAGTACAACAGAGCTATCTTTATTACGTTTCAAGCCAGGGAGATGCTGCTGATTCCCAGGTATAATAACACCTGATACAACTGTAGTGGAAATGAGTTACTGTTCTGCCTTCTTGTGGATGCATTCACTCGTCAAAGCTAATTTCTGATGATTTGCAGAGTTCTGGTGCATATATTTTCCGTCCAGACGGGTCATCTCCTACAGTAGTCTCCAGATCAGTAAGTGCATTTTTCCTAATACTAGTTAGTTACCTTGACCTTTCATCCTTTCTTTTACTATGGTGCAATGAATCTGAAACTTTCTGATAAAATTAATTTTATTTTTGCCGTGTACAGCTTCCTCTGAAGATTATTCGGGGACCTCTAGTTGATGAAGTTCATCAGCAATTCAATTCATGGATCTACCAAGTTCAGTATTTTTCTTCTCCTAACTTCTTTTGTCAAGGTGTTCTTCAGAAAAATTGCATGTCGCATCATCCAGTTTGTTTATTATAAAATTACACAGAGTCATATTCAAGTGGGATATCAGAAGAAAATTTCCTGCAAGCTAGTGCATTTACTCTTTCGGCCATTTAAGTCTTGTTTATGTAGCATGTATAAGATAATGGTGTGGTTCTTTCTATTGGATAACATTTTGTGAATAAGGCTTGTCTTGATTTCTAATTCTCAATTTGGGGATTAAAATTATACTTTTTTTTACAGATAATTAGAGTTTACAGGGAGAAAGAGCATGTTGAAGTTGAATTTACGGTAAGTCGTTGAGGACCAACAGATTTGCCACTTTCCATTTTTGTATATACTCCCTTTTCGTTATTTTTCTCTTCCTAATTTCTGACTATAATATGAAGATTGGTCCCATCCCCACGGATGATAGCGTTGGGAAAGAGGTTATTACAAGAATTACTTCTGACATGGTCACAAACAAAGTTTTCTACACTGACTCTAATGGAAGGGACTTTCTAAAACGGGTATGTCAAGCATTTTATTGTACCATTCGAAATTTTAAGCCATGTGAAATTTTGGTAGTCTTGTTTGTTTCCATATCACAGTTGATATTTCAATAATTTAAGGATAAGAATTAGTAGTTGACATAAACAACAGGAACAGTTTGCTTTAAAGCACATGAATCTCCCTCCAGACTAATTTACTTTCTTTTGTATCATGGAAAACATGACTTGGCTCTTAAACTGTCCTTTCAGAAAATTAGTCTCTTAACAGAATATCAAGTGTACAAGAAAACCTGGAGACTGATAGATAATCATAACCTGTACTTTGATATGTTAACTTTTAACTTCAGAAACATACTCTAATCGAAGGCTCACAAATATCTGGAGAATGAGCAACTGTGTTATCGGTACTGGGTGCAAGAAACTGTAACTGTGTGTAACTAAAACTTACAGGGGGACAGTTAAATGGATATTGTGAATATGGGTCCAGTCAACAGAGAAATTGGCTGACCTAAATTAGACCTGGTTGGGCTTGGGCATGATCCACTATACTATTGAGATGAATAATTCGAGAGGATGATCTCTTATTTATTTATTCAAGAAGAAAGATTTATCCATACTGCAAATTATGAACAATTGGTCATAAATGCTGACACCTCTTTCTTATTTCTTTTCCCCTTTCGTGCGTTTTTCCTTCTCTTATTTTGCAAGTGTATTATATAGATATTCGACACTGATTTGTTCAAGTACATTGGCATCTGATACCCCTTGTCTGTCATGTACACAAACCCCCACCTATCCACACATTTTATAACTGATTTGACCATCTGTAAATCTTTAGGTAAGAGATCAGAGAAGTGATTGGCCTCTTACAGTTACACAACCTGTGGCAGGGAATTACTATCCGGTAACTTCCTATTTTAACTTGCAAGTCTTGTTTCTGTTTGAGTTTGTTCTTTTTTCTTAATAATTCCTATTTTTTTGGTCAAGAGGAGATACTTTTTGCTGGAACATTTCTGGTCGTGATTAATGACTTTGTAACAGTCTTAATCCTAAGGTTTAGACTTAGTTAGGGATATTGTCCAGGTGAATTTTGGCATTATTGTGTATTATACACACCCACCCCAACACAAACAAGAAATGCACTACTCTTTCTAGAGCGAGATTAGTTGTTTTGTTGTGGTTAATTTGATTTCATTGTCATATAACATGCTTGTGAAACACTGTATGTCAGTAACTAGTTATCATATCGAAGGGTTCACCATATTTATTTTTACCCGACTTTATCGATTTTGATAGTGGAAGTTTGATATCCTAGCATGTGTAGTAATGAAAAATTTATGCATTTCCTTTGGTACAAGCTCTCACTTCCAAAGTTCTTATAATGTACAAGGAACTGGTTTGTCTTTCTCTTCGAAAATCTTAAAACTGTATTTGAAGTCGGTGCATTACTTGATTCAAGTATCAAGGATGTCATAACTGTTGAAAGTACATTTTGGTATCATATCCCAGTTACTTCCAAATTGGTGACACAGTGTCTATTTCTTTTCCTTGCTTTCTTTTTCTTAAAATAAATTGAAGACAATATATCATGTTCATGCTAACAGTATAAATCACCAACTTCAGATTAATCTTGGCATCTACATGGAGGACAAGAAGTCCGAATTATCTGTTTTGGTTGATCGAGCCACTGGAGGATCCAGCATTATCGATGGAGAAATTGAGTTGATGCTACATAGGTTTGAGATCCGTCCTACTTATTCCCATGTTTATTAGCATTGTGTTCTATTCTTTTACTAGACGATATATAATTGCTTTATTCCTTTCATTATAAACCAGGCGTATGCTAAATGATGATTCTAGAGGAGTTGGTGAAGCCCTTGACGAGACTGTATGTGTCGAGGATCATTGTGAAGGACTCACGGTATGATGGCTTGTCATTTAAGTAATACTTGTGCTATTTAGGACCCAATAACATTGAAGTAGCATTTATCCTTTCATCTCTTGCATGCTCTTTCCTTCCTCCTGATTCTTTTTTTTTTCCCGGTTGAGGAACCATGGATGTGAATTTGTTGGCTTGAAGTATATCTTTAGTTCTTTATGATACTAAAATTTGGCACTTCATCAAGAGTAGTGACTTGCTTATCATTTCTATAGGTTCGAGGAAAATATTATATCAGCATCAATGAACTTGGCACTGGAGCTCGGTGGCGTCGAACAACTGGCCAAGAGATTTATTCACCCCTTCTTTTGGGATTTTCAGTCGAGGTAAATTTGTCCGTGTAGTTTCATGAATTATGGTGTACTTACATTTACGTTTATCATTTACCTAATTATTCGACTTGAAATTTTCAGGATTCTGAAAACTGGAAGTCTTCTCATTTGACAATGACCTCTGCCATGGATGCAAATTACAGTTTACCTCTTAATGTTGCATTGATTACTCTCCAGGTAATGTCTTATATTTACATTTATTAATTCATGCGTGTTTATTTTGCATTTACTTATTTGAATCTGAAAGGAATCTATCAAATATACAGGAGTTAGACAATGGAAGCGTTCTCCTTCGATTGGCTCATCTCTATGAGGTGAAGTTTCCCTAGCTTATGGACTCCTAATCTGTTAAAAAGAAAATGACGCATTTAGTAACACTCAAGAATTCATCTTGCAATTCATGGATTTACGTCCTGTCTGATATCATCAGGATGAACAATTACCCACGAAAAAAGAAAAAGAATCTATACAAGTGTTTTAAAGCAAAATTGTGGTTGGATGCAGATTTTGTTGATCTTCTTGTTCACTGTCTGTATTTTGCATGTTATTCATTTTCATATTGTGATAGGCTGGTGAGGACCGTGAATACTCTACACTTTCCAAAGTTGAACTGAAGAAGTTGTTCGCTGGAAAAACCGTACGTGTATATATTTTCCTGTACTAGTATGATCTTTCACTGCCTAATTCTAAAGTAAATCAAAAGTTCGCATGGCTATTGTCATTGAAGGTTTACTGTACTGTATGTTTCAGATTAAGGAGTTGAAGGAAACAAGTTTATCGGCAAATCAAGACAAGTCTAAGATGAAGAAGATGAGTTGGGAAGTTGAAGGTGAGAACGGCAGCAATTCTAGTGCAGCAATCAGGGGTGGTCCTGTAGACATGTCAAACCTCGTTGTGGAGCTTGGTCCTATGGAGATTCGAACTTTCCTCCTAACATTCTAGAGCCTGATTGACATTACATTTGCTGTCCTGGTTGAGATGTGACAATTTCGTGACATGGCAAAAGCAATAAATTCATCTACGGATCCTGATGGCACAGAAGTAATAAGGATCCTCTGAGCTGTTCATTTTCTTTTGAGGCTTTTTTAGGACTAAGCTAGAGGAGAATCCAAGTTATTGTTACAGGCTTTTGGCCTAGATGGTGCCTTGATTCTGAGGAATAAGTGATGTACACTTTCAACATGAACTTACTGTGTTGTACTTGCACATTCCATGCTATAATGAAATATACCATCGGTTTCGATGGGTTGCTGTAAGTTTGCTTTTGAATCGGTTTACTATGAGAGTTTGCAAGGTAAGCATTATATACACACACGAGTCATTTGCTTGATTATGAAGTACACACTGACAAAGGTATAAAAATGAAAAAAATATACAATTAAAATGGATGGAGCCGCGGAGGGAGTACATTTTAACAAGAGTTGAGTGGTGAATATCCAGTCTAACTCATTTAATCACCCACCATTGTTGAAGTTGCTATTGTCGATTCAAGAAAGTTGATGCATTACCGTATAAACAAGTTCAATACTATGAGTCATTGACAACTGAGGTAGGAAAATCCCATGGAATTGATGGCCTATATCAATAGGAACTCAAACCCCAAGTCATGATTGGTTGGTTCTGAATCATTAATATTTTTAAATAGCATGTCAACGGCCCGATCAAGCTTTTAAGTTGGTGAATCATTAGTTGAACACGAAAAGTTTGGAGCCCGATTGGTTGTTTGTGATTGGCAATTCAAGTCATGTTCAAATTGTGCATCCATGTATCATTCTAAATTGCACTACGATCTCTAAGCATTTTAAATTGCACATCAAGGTGACAGCCAGATGAAATCACGCAAGCCTAG